>JAQPPZ010000615.1:0-54049 GCA_028583015.1 Wollemia nobilis | reverse complement strand
CAGCATGACTCCAACTATTTGTGATAATCATTCATCCCTATCCCGAGGAGCGGTCCAGCTATGCATAGCCTTCTTAGGGAATTGGGACTATTGATTCTACTCATTCTTGTATTGATTCACCTAGCTTAGTATTTTGATGTCATAAAGGAATTAAAATGATTCTATCACACCAATGGAGCAGTCTGACCATCTTGGTCTTCTTAGGGATTGAGGTAGAACATCACAATTCTAGTATGATTAATTGACCCCAAGTAGCCCTATGGTAACTTACTCATCTCATCGAATTGCGTGGAGTGCAAATCACTACAACCGTCGAGTTGATAGAGTGAGTAATTGGATACTAGGCTTACTTGAGATTTATTTTATGTGATTTTTTTGTTATTTTGATCATTATGATGACTATGAACCATAAAATGTGTTTATTTTATTTTTTTGTTATTCCTTATGGAAGGTTTTTTTTTTTGCCTATGTTGCTGGCCACTGTCAGATTTACCCCCAAATGCTTGCTCATGGTTGTTGTTAGATTTAGTGACCAAGAATTTCAGGCCGCTGATGATAGTAGTGGCTGAGGCATAATTTTGGAAGTATAAAAGTAGCCTAGGGTTTTGACTTTTCATTATTCCAACTATCAATTTGCTTTTCTGAGATCTAGAGAGAAAGTGATATCCCACGACTTGGAGTGCTTTTTTATGAGTACTTTGGTTGTGCAAGGTGAGGCATCTATGAGCGGAGAATCTGGAGCTTTTCGAGTACATTTTGAAACCCTAACCTTGCTAGTTTTTTTATTAAAATGAACCACACTAAGTAATCGGTAAACAAACCTCATTAAACCTATTATCAATGATAGAACTTGTAGCTAGGCTTATTTTAGGAATTTATTTGGTGGTATTGACCCCCTTTTTGCATTTTTTTTTCAATTTTTTTGATGTTTTTGACCTAGGGCACATGCGGCTGTCATGTTACCTATCATCCGCTACTGCACAAAGTGGCAATTTTGACTCACGGCTTGGCTGCTATCAACAGAAGTGTCTGATTAAAAACTCAACGATCAAATTTCTAACCATTGGAGTTGGGCTGCTATCAGCATCAATGATCAATTTTTGGTTGCTGTAGATGAAAGCGACCAATGAATCTTAGGCAAATTTTTTATTTTTTTGTATTTTGAGGTGATTAATTGATTTTTTGAATTTTTAAGATGTTTTTCTAAAATTTGGTGCATGATTAGGTGCATTTATTTCTCTTTCACTTAGACTTAGGCTAGTCTATCATTATTTGCATCGTTTTTCATGCTTTATTATGTTTTATGCCTTAGATGCACTGTAGTTATGCCTTAATTTTTGGCTTTTAGATTCTTTCTGCTCGGGCTTGGGACCCATAGCTATTTGATGACCTTCTGCCACATATGGATGATATAGAATATGCATGGTTTAATGCTCATAGATTATAGTATGGGATTCAATGGCCTTATATTACATCAGATCAGGCCTACCTCACGACCTTGGCCCACCAATGGGATCCCAAGACTAACTCCTTCCACCTTCCTTTCGATGAGATGACTATCACATCAGATGATGTATACAGGATTTTATGGATTCCCTTTGATAGAGTGGCCATCGTTTCTTCAACCACTAATGACCGGGATACAATATTTGAGTGGGTGTTCGAGGTGCGTGCTACTACAACCCTCTAGGAAACCAAATATGGAGGTGTATCTATCATTTTTTGATATCGGGTTAGGGTCTTCTTAGAGAGACATGTGATGCTACTGATGGTCATCAAAAACATACTTCTCCTAGACTGCTCAGGCTTGAGGTTCCACTGGAACCTTATTGCAATGGTTTAGTATTTGGTAGACAGTGAGGACCCTATTATTTATGCATGGGGGAGCACTTTAGTTGCATAATGCTATGATGAGTTGTATCACATCCATCGATGGGATCGTGCCAGTATTGATTACAATTTACTTCTATAGATATGGGGATGGAAGCACATTCATGTAGATCATCCCAGAGGGCTTCCTATTGAGATTTAAGATATTGATGACTCCATGCAGTTCTATGCTACTATATGGGCTCAAGAGCACGAGGAATGCAAGAGCCATCCTCATGCAGGGGATCTCCCCTATTATGTTGCTTCTTTCACTAGGCTACAAGCCGAAGATATCATTTGGTACCCCTATGATGATTGCCCGACTTAGGATGAGGTATCCAGATTTATGACCAATATATGATGTGATCGATGGATCATTGGCCGCAAGGGCAGCATTCAAGAGTATTTATTCTATTCCCACATCCTCTGTTAGTATGGATTTTAGCAGGATGTGCCACTTGCCCCAGTTATATATATATGAATTGTATTAGAGAGAGACCTCCCTCCATCGTATATCATAGAGCTGACTGATGAGGATGATGCCCTAGCAGTTGATGCAGGTATTTATGGAGGAGTCACATATGATTTTACACAGTGATGGGTGACTCACATGTGGCATGGTGATGGCAGCCTATATCAGGAGGATAATGGTGGATATGGTGTAGATCCAATAGGGCATAGAGTTCAAGCTAGGACCAAGGTATAGGGCCAACCAATAAAGCAGGTGACAACGGAGGAGCTAGAGGCTTTTGATAATGAGGAGGAGTTGGATCCTAAGGAGAGGGATTCTCATTTGAGGGTGCAAATTCATGAGGTTGAGGCCAAGCTTCAGTCAGCCAAGATCTAGGTCCAGTAGCAAGATGCTACCATAGCACAAGTCATAGTACATGTACAATATCTATAGGATATTATCGAGAGTGGTGCTACTAGGATGTAGATGGTTTTTGTTCCTCCTACTCCATAGGGTTCTACAGGGGTAAACATAGGGGCAAAGACTAGGAGACTGGGAGCCAATCCTATGGAGAGGGCAGGTGTAGGTGGATCATAGGTGAGAAAGTGATTGACCTCAGGGTAGTCTTTAGTCAGACCATGCCAGAGGACTTAGGCCAGTATAGAGAGACTAGCAACTTTCCATCATTCCACTAGAGATCCTACCAAAGGGGGCGGTGACACAAGGGGTGCAGGCATTGCTTGATTTATGATGTATTGAGGATTTTATTCTGATGTCAGCTAACCTATGTGACTGTAGCCTATGGGAATTTTGTACATTGATGTATTTGACACACATATTTATATATGACATAATTTTATTATGACTCATTATGTGTATCATTTATTGTTTATGTTTATGTTTTTATTCATGTGATGTGATGTGGAATTATGATGAGTTGATATATGTGTTAGATGATAGATGATATTTACGATGATGTGGATGTTTAGATGGATGCTTATATATATTCTTATATGGTCTGATGTGATGTATCATGAGTTGATGTAATGATGGATTTATGATTGTATGCATAGGTGGATTATGATGTATGCATAGATGGATGCTTCTATGGTTTTTATGTACTTTGATTATGGACACATGATATGATGCATATAGATGTAATGATTATATGTATATGGATGATTTATGATCTATATACTTATGGATGCAATGTTATTATAAAATGCATGTTTAATTTTTCTTTAGTTGTATGCACTTAATTTATGTTATGATATGGTAAATGCAATGTGTATAATACATTATCTACATGGTTTTTGATCTAATGGAACTGAACCTATACGGTTTAATCACTTAAAATATAAGGAAAGCATATGATATGATTATAAATCTATTTGATGACACCACATAAAATCTAACAACCATGAATGTAAATAATCACTCTATCATAAGAATTAATTTTTTAATCATTCATATGTGAAATGTAATTATGGGGATGCAATGCAACCATATGGATGTTCTTGTTTATATTATTTAAGTGGCTTGTGATTCCGGTCCTTTAATTGCATTGTTTACAATATTTTGGACATATCTTAATGCAAATGCAATGGATGGGGATGCAATGCAACTATATGGATGCAAATGTAAAATGCAAATATTTTTGTATTCTTGATTTTATATTGTTTTTGTGCTTTTGATTATTGTATTGTTTTTGTGCTTTTGATTATTGTATTGTTTTTGTATTTTTTATTTTTGTATTATTTTTGTATTTTATTTTGAACATAGGGCTTATTGTGCATTTGGGGCTTTTAGGGTTTGACCAAGCGGTGTGAAGATACCCTTGGAGCATTTTCATTGATTTTGACCAAGTGGCTTAGATACCCTTGGAGCATTTTTGATTGATTTGACCAAGCGACTTAGAGATGCCCCTAGTGCTTTTTGATTAATAATTTTGACCAAGTGACATAAATATGCCCCTGGAGAATTTTGGTTAAAGAATTTGACCAAGCGGCATAAAAAAACGCTTGGAGCATTTTTGTTTTTGAATTTTTATGTTTTTATGATTTGTTTGTAATTTTGATTTATTTGAATATTATTTGTATTATTGATTATTTGAATATTTTTGTATTTTGATTTTATTTGGACCAAAGGGCTTATTGTGCCTTTGGGGATTTTAGGTTTTGACCTATTGGTGTGAAGATAACCTTGGAGCATTTTTGATTGATTTGACTAAGCGGCTTAGAGATGCCCTTGGTGCTTTTTGATTAAGAATTTTGACCAAGCAACATAAAGATACTTTTTGAGAATTTTGATTACAGAATTTGACCAAGTTACATAAAAATACCCTTGGAGCATTTTTGTTTTTGAATTTTTATGTTTTTATGTTTTGTTTGTAATTTTGATTTATTTGAATGTTTTTTGTATTTTTGATTATTTGAATGTTTTTTGTATTTTTGATTATTTGAATGTTTTTGTATTTTATGACATATTTAATTTTTTGTATTTTATGCATAGAATACGTTCAAATGAATTATATTGAGAGGTTTAGGCTCTTCAAAACTATCCAATGATATGAGGTGATATGCTCGAGGCCTAACCTTTTCTGAAATCATGTATGGGCCTATCCAATTTACCATAAATTTATCTCGTAGGTGCAGCGGTAGATTTTATTTCTATTGGTTTTCTTTGAGAACAAGATCCCCAAATTTGAATTCCCTCAAGTGGACTTTAAATTGTAAGCTCATGCAAGATGGCTTTGATAAACACGAAGATGCTCCAAGGCATTGATTCAATGTTCATCGAGAAGCTTTAACTGATCAAGGCGGTCCTGCCACACTTTGTCATCATCTATGACCTCCTTCAGTGCTATGTGAAATGTAGGAATTTACAACTCTAGGGGCATGATGGCTTCAGCACCATACACAAGTGAAAATGGTGTTGCTCCAATGGGTGTCCATACACTAGTCCTGTATGCCCATAGTGTGAGAGGTAATTGCAGATGCCAATCCTTGTGATTATCTTTCACCATCTTCCTTAAAATGGTTACTATAACTTTTTTTGAGGCTTCTGCTTGCCCATTTACCTATGGATAATAGGGCATAAAAAAAATATGTTGAATATGGATTTTTGTCATAAAAGCATGCACATCCTTATTCTTGAAAGATGGCACATTATCCGATATTATCTTCGAAGGGACCCCAAAGCAACTTATGATATTGTGAAGTATAAACTTCATAATCCTCGATCTAGTTTTTGATGTCATGGGGATCACCTCGACCCACTTGGTGAAATACTTAGTGGTCATAATAATGAGCATGTGTCGGCTTGAGGATATGGTGAGATCTTCTCGATTAGTTCTAGTTCCCACTAAGAGAACTGTAATGTTGCCTAGATGGGTTGCAAGTCTTGTGATGGCAAGTGTGTGAGGTTTGCATGATGTTGGCATTTAATGCATTTCTTGACATACCCAAAATAGTCCTTTTCCATAGTGGACCAATAGTAGCCCATTCTCAATTTGCGCTTAATGATATCCATGCCACTGAAATGATCGCCACACATACTGTAATTAGCCTACAAAATTGCCCAGGATCCTTCTTGTGGCTCAATATAATAGAGAAGCATTCCATCATAACCTTGTCTATAAAGAATGTCTTCCAATAAGATTTACCTTATTGCATTTTATTTAAATGTTCATCTTTCAGCATGTGATAGGCCTTGCGGTACCATTCCAAGCTTTAGGAAATCTCGTAACTAGGATAACCAATCCTGATAAGCCATAATTTCTACAAATAAAATGACTTGTTCCTACTATGATCTAGAGCTTATTAACACATATTGAGAAACAACCCTATGATGAATGGTTGTACCATACTTATTAGATCTGAAATACCCCCAAGGCACCATTCATAAGAAATCTATAGATCTGAAAGACCAATCTTGATTTGGTTCTATTTTGATCATGTTGACTGATTCTTGATTTTCAATAGCCTCATATTGCATCGCTGAGTGTGGGAGCACCTTTACATGAACGATTGTGAAATCCATAGATGGATTCTAAGGGATTAAGGATGCCAAATATGCCATAGTATTCACAAATATATTTGACATACAAGGGATTGCCTCGATGTCATACCATTCCATCCGAATTAGGTATGTGTCAACCAGTTCCTTGTATGATTTTAGGATTGGGCATCGACATTGGAACAAACCCTTTACTTGATTCACTATGAGCAAGGAGTCGCCAAAGATATTCAATATTTTAATTCCCATTGTAATGGTTGTTTGAATTCCAAAGATTAGGGCTTTGTACTCTATGTTATTTTTTGTGCAAGGGAAGTCTAGTTTGAATGATAAGGGCAATGGAGTGCCATGCAGTGTGATAAATACAACCCTTGCTCCACCTCCTTGCTCACATTTTGAACCATAAAAGAAAAATGCCATATATCTTTCTTTCTAAGGTTCTTTAGGTTCTGGAAGATCTGATAATGCGAATACTACATCATCAGGAAACTCTATGGTGAGAGGCTTCATATCCTATAAAGGTACCTCTGCTAATTGATCAACTATGACTTGCCCCCTGATGGAATTTTGGCTTATGAATTCCAGATAAAATCTCATCAATATTATGATCCACTTTTTAGTACACGTATTGTGATAAGTCTTTTTCATAATTTACTGCAAAGGATTATGTTTGGATATGACGTAGGTTGTATGGCTCAATATGTAATGTTGTAACTTCTTGGTCACAAAGACCACTACCAAACACAAATTTTCTTCATATGGATACCCTAGATCGCAACTCACCAAGGTTTGAATAATGTAGTACATGGCTTGATATTTATCTTGTGCATTATTTTTAGCCAACATGGTGCCCAAAGAAAAATTAGTGGCCGATATATAAAGTAAAAATGGTATATTTGGCCTTGGTGGAACCAACACTGGCAGTGTTGCTAGATAATTCTTTATTTATATAAAGGCTTTCTAACACTCTTCATCCCAATGGAAAGGGATCCCTTTGCATAGAAACTGATTCATGGGTCTACATTTATCTAATAATTGAGCAATGAATCAATTGATGTATGTTACCTTGCCTTGTAGACTTCTATTGGTCCGGCTTTCATGCACACCCCGCGAAAGGATGGGCAAGGAAGCCCTGGAGACACCCACGGGACGGATCCCACTCATCTTTAGGATCTAGCTAGTTATCCAAGGTGCAAGTTACAGAGTTGGGTCGAATGGCAATTCACTCTTTTCCACTTCTGGAATAGATTTCAATATGGACTACTCTGTTACCTTACAGGGGGTTCCTGAACTTGTTCAGTAGTTGTCACTTGTTTATCAGATTTAACTTGAATTCTTGATCTAGCTCTCATGGGTCAGCAGATTTAAATAAAAGACAAACAAAGAAAATAAAAATGGATCATTCACCAAAAAAAAAGAGAGGGTAGGGTAGGGCAGAAAGAGAAGTTTATCAAACATCAACTGTAAAACCCTAAACTATCAATCTTATCTATGCTATCAGCTTCACAACAGAACAAATCAAAGAAGAAAGTGTCCAGTCAGTCTAAGATCACTTTCAAATAAGAGCACAAGGCAGAGTGAAACAGATCTAGCAAAAAATTATAAATCCAAGGGCATCTGGTTAAAACTGGTATCTTTCATCGGCAACCTAGCTCACACAGTGAAGACAGAGCAATTAGAACAAACTTAACCTCAAATCTGTAATTTCCCCTAGCAAAAAATAGAAAAACTGAAGCCTAACAACATATTTAAACTTGATAATGGCAGATTTACAGCATATATCTAACAAACTTTAAATAGAACGGAAAACAAAAGAAGATGCACTTATCACACTCTGCAAAAGATTAGGCTCCTGGCCATGCTATCACAAAAAAGCTAAAGCACATCAGCTCCAAGTCCAGAAACAAAGGATTTCACAAGATTTGTAAGAAATTGCTTATAAGCCTTTTATTTCTAAGTCTCCGCCTCCGTGATTACATTTAGAATCTGTATTTATAGACTCAGGACAGACCCTGATCTTTTCAAAATATCTTGCTCAAACCCTAAATCTTATCGCACTTAAACCCTAGGACCCGGGTTTTACAATTAAAATCCAATTAAAATCAAAGTCCAGATAGAACTTAACCCTTCTACAAATCTGTGCAGTTAGCTGCCATAAATGGAGAAGATAAAATCTAAATCCACTTGCATTCATTCGCAGCTGCAAATAAATGCCTCCATTAGTTTTGCTGGTGAGCCGGATGAGTCACCACTTCTCCATCAATTTGATCTCCGCAAAGCCATCCCTGAGTTGAAAATATCTTCATGCCATCAATTCTACCATAAATTTTCCATTGAATGCATTTACCGGCTTCTTCTCATCTAGCATGGCGGTCTTTGACTAAACCCGCACTTTAACTTTGCCTTTATGGTCTTTCCCGGTTGTTCCGTAAGTGCCAGGTGGAATCCTGCATGAAAGACAAAAGATTAATATTAGCACTTTAATAAACATTAAATCCAAGCTTAAAACATTAAAACAGATTAAAAACCGCAAAATAAGCTTGCATTTCGGCTTCTGTTTGTCTGCCTCACGCTTTGACACGTGTCGCTACCCCAGGATGCCTTCTGTTTCCTGCTGGAATGCACTTCTGGTCAACTTATGACTTTCTCTCTCCTACCGTGATTTCGCGACATGTCACGAAATCGCGACGTCCCCAGCGCATCGGCAACTTCTCCCCCGTCGGCCACGAAAATGCGACATGTCGCGATTTCACGACATGTCACGAAATCACGATCCTGCCAGCCTCCGTACAACTTCTTGATTTTCAGCCACGATTCTGTGACATGTTAGCGACGCGCTGCACCTTTTGGACTTAGCCACTTTTTCTCCTTTCCAGTCGTGAAAATAGAACACGTCGCGATATCGTGACAGTTCCCATAGCTGCATGCATTGACCGCGTTGATCGCGATTTTGTGACACATTTGCGACTTAGCCGATTTTCATTCTGCAGCCCACTTTCTCTCTCCTACCGTGAAAATGCGACATGTCACGATTTCGTGACATGTCGCAAAATTGTGCCCTTCCGTACGTTTTCTTTCTCTCTCCTCCGGTCGGCAGCGATTTTGCAACACTTTCCAAAAATAGAAATGTCGTGATATCGCGACACTTCCAAAAATGGAAATGGAAAGTGTCGCGATTTCGCTACACTTCTAGGACTTAGCTGCTTTTTTATTTACCTGTCGCGATATCATGACATTTTCAAAAATGGAAGTGTAGCGATATCGCGACACTACAAAAAATGGAAAGTTTGATTTTTCATGAATTTATGCAACTGTTTTCTAGATTTTTCTTGGTACCGGTGCAATATTTTCTTTGTGCATGAATGATTCTAGCATGTAAAAAGTGAATTCTTGGATAACACAGCTGGAATGCAAGAAAAAGCACAACTTTAAAAAGGAGGCAAGCAAATTTGGATTTAAAACCTGAAAAACATCTAGAGGGTCCCTGCTGCAAAAATGGAAGTTCAGAATTTTCAGAAGATGGAATCTCATTTTTCAGTGGGGGTGTGTTGCTTCTCAACAAATGGCGATATCTGCGGGTAAAATAGTAGCACTATTTTAGAACCCAAGACTCTGGTTTCAAAACAAAAAGACCATGTATCATGCCTTGCCACAGACATTCTTCACAATAAATTGACTACTAACTGCCAGTTGTTAAAATTTTCCAAGGACATACTAGGCTGGATTACTTCAAGGAAGATTTCTGATGTGCAATTTCAAAGGGTATAAAACTTTCTTCAAGAATGACTGGATTGAATGATAAACTTTGGACTGATCAGCTTTTCTTGGTTGTAAAAGGGGAAACCGAGTAGAGCTCTGTTTACTAGTTTAGCCTTTTACAACCTAGACAGAGTTACCCTTTATATTTACACGACCCAAATTTATAACTGTAGGGCAGAATCTAATATTGGCTGCCTCTTTTACATGTAATTTTTTTTTTTTTCTTTTTTCTTTTCCTCTGAAATATATCAATATCTGAAATGTTTTTAGGGAAATCACAATTTTCTTTTAATATTTGATCAATCTGGAACTGTCTCAGTCTAGGCATTGATAGCCTCTGTGGATATCCAAATAATTGCATGAACCATAGTCCCCTTTCATAACCAGCTTTTCTTGGATTCCCCGGGAGTTCCTCCAACTGAACAGCATAACAAATTTTCTATCATTAAAACAACTATGGCAAGTAAGACACAAGATCCAATCATCTCTCTACCTTTGTCCTGAATAAAAAAATAGTTCCACTATTCAGAGCAAGCAGACTATCTCAATTGGAATAATGATGACCATGAACACTGGATTGAGGATTTATCAGCTAGGAATAAAACAATTTTTAGCAGGCTGACTTTTCATTGATTGCTCAGGCAAAGGTTAAAAGATAGATTATTTCAGAAGCCAAAGGACTTTGCATAGGTTTCAAGGGCAGGCACAGGCTTTAAAGCAAAACAGAATAAAAACTACACAGACTGTAAATAAAACTGCACAAGCAACTAAGACTAAAACTAAAACTGAAGACTATACAGACTAAAATAAAAGCAAGCTAAAACAAAAGACACTATACAAACAACAAGGATTAACTAAAAACACAACAACCAAAAACTGACAAAGGGAAACTGCAACAGCACTGAAATAAACTAAAGCAACTGAAATAAACTAAAGCAACTAAAATAAACTAAACTGCAACTGTACAGATAGCAAAAAAAAAGAACTGCAATAAAGAACTAAAGCAAATAAAACTAAAACAAAAGACTATACAGACTAAAACAGCAAGCTGACATAAAAAGACAAAGAAAGGAAATAAAAAGCACTGACAAAAGAAATAAACTGCACAAGCTAAAACTGTACAGACAACTAAAGAAAAAGAACTGCAACAAAGAACTAAAGCAAATAAAACTGGGAGAGCTATTCACAATATGTACACATGTTACAACTTCTTCATAGCTTACTCAACAAATGCAGCAGTTGGGAAAGCAGAGAAATGGTGCCTTAAAAAATTTTGACCATGCAAGTAATTTAGAAAAATTACCTTTCAGGTCTTGTTGACGAAATGCACTCCAGAATATGCTTCAAAAATTTGCTATCTGGGAAAGACTTATGTTCATTGTCTTCCCTGTCCCATTTGAAAAAAAAATCTACAACTCCTTCAAATTAAACAAATCATATAATAACAAATCATATGATAACATGTTTATGCTTCTAATTGAAGGGTTTGCAGAGTTCTTTCAAAATGACTGAATGTAAAAAACCCCCAGGATCAAATACCTTAAAATCTTGACAGACCCAGACCACCACATCTTCAAAATTATGTGACAACTGAAAGAAATCATGTTTTAACTGTATGCCCTGGTTCTTAACAACTTGAACATTTTGTGGTTGCTGTACTACTCCAATATCCAGGACTTCAATTTTTATCTCTCTAGCAGAATGCTTACAATTTTCCTTTTCACCTGAGCCTTGCTTAGATTTGACCTCATCAATGTGTAATATCCAACTGTCACTATTGTGATTGTTTAGAGCTGTAACTATTCTCACCTTCTCAGTTGCCAAATTATAAGATCCAATATCTGCATCAACACAGTTTACAACCTTTTCTTTGAAATTATGTTCAGAATTTGCAGACTTATGTTGAGATAGTTCATCAATTCCAAGTTGGCTGATCACATTCATATTTACCATCTTTTCCTCATTTTCTTGAAATCCAACAGGTGGTCCAGAGTAAGCCTCAATCAACTTAACCTTTTGTTCAACAATCTGAGGCAGTTATTGGAGGGTGATGTCATCTTTAAGTTCCCTCCTATCCTCAATGATGTTATCCTCCTCAGTTACTTCTGCATAGTGACATTGAATCTCACTTTCATCATCTTCTGATGAGGAAGGATCATTGTTAGGTTCTGGACTCTGACATCTCAAGTCATAACTGTCCATTTTGAACTATTGAAAATCTTGCATTTCATCCACAGGAGTCTATACAAGACTTTCTGTCTCTTCGGTAAAAGTGACAGAATATGAAACCCTAGTTGTATTATTTTTGGGTGAACTAGAAATATCAATATTTCTTTGATCTCTAGGAAAATTTAACTCACCAGGAAAAACTTCAGATTTGGGTGGTGCCAGATCACAACTGTTCAGTTCAAGCACCTGCACTTTGAACTTGTCAGAACTTTTCTCTGTATTTTGCACATGCTGAGTGGATGTGACAGTTAACGGAGTTTCCTTGGGTAGAGCATGACATGTTGGCACTAACTCATGATGTGGAATGGGGTCTGGAATAGGCATGTTCTGTGTAACATAGGATATCAAAGGACTACTCAGAATTTGAGGCCCTAACTGTCTTTCAAGAATTAAGGCTTCTTTATAAGCCCCTGCCAGGGTTGTAATATTAATGTCTCTCTTGAGGAAAATAGAGGTCACCGAATCCAATGCATTATTGTAGATTTCTAAGGCTAGATTTGCATTTGGGATGTAATGGCCAGTCATTCTACCGTAAGCTCTTTGGAACCTCATATTGAAAGACCTGACAATTTCTCCCGACTCTCTCTTGATGCTGGAAAATTGTTGGTATAACACACTGGGGTCTATCACTTTACCAAATTGTGATATAAAAGCTTTCTCTAGATCATCCCAGCTAGTAATGGAATTGCTGGTGAGGTTTAAAAACCAGTCATAAGCTCCGTCCTGGAGAGTGAACGGGAACAATCTGCAGGCAACATCTTTATGCTGTATATTTAACAATTTTAAAGCATTTTTAAAATCTAGCAGATGTTCTTCTGCAGTTCTTGTCCCATCATGTTTATACCTGGGGAGATACCTTTCTAGACTTCTGGGCAGGTCATGGGCTATACCCAGGATATTCAAAGCAGTGGGGCCCAACCAATTTGCCATTATTACTTGGTTGACAGTGATGTTCTGAGTTGTGATTGGATAACTACCAGTGAAGATAAAACTATTCTTAACTTGAGGTCTTCTCTGGCAATTTTAAAAAACTGTACTGACAACTTACAAAAACTGTACTGACAATTTAAAAAAACTGCACTGACAATTTAGAAAATTGTACTGACAATTTACAAAACTGTACTGATAATTTACAAAACTGTCCGGAGTTCACTATGGGTCCTTCAAATGTTGTTATGCCCTTACAATACTTGAACTGAGTTCAGGCCCTCCTTCTAGCGCCAATTAGGTGTTGTTCTGGCTTTCGTGCACACCCCGTGAAAGGATGGGCAAGGAAGCCCCGGAGACACCCACGGGACGGATCACACTCATATTTAGGATCTAGCTGGTTATCCAAGGTGCGAGTTACAGAGTTGGGTCGAATGGCAATTCACTCTTTTCCACTTCTAAAATAGATTTTAATATGGACTGCTCTGTTACCTTACAGGGGGTTCCTGAACTTGTTCAGTAGTTGTCACTTGTTTATTAGATTTAACTTGAATTCTTGATCTAGCTCTTATGGGTTAGCAGATTTAAATAAAAGACAAACAAAGAAAATAAAAATGGATCATTCATCGAAAACAAAGAGAGGGTAGGGTAGGGCAGAAAGAGAAGTTTATCAAACATCAATCTGTAAAACTCTAAACTATCAATCTTATCTATGCTATCAACTTCACAACAGAACAAATCAACGAAGAAAGTGTCCAGTTAGTCTAAGATCACTTTCAACTAAGAGCACAAGGCAGAGTGAAACAGATCTAGCAAAAAATTATAAATCCAAGGGCAGTTGGTTAAAACTGGTATCTTTCACCGACAGCCTAGCTCGCACAGTGAAGACAGAGCAATTAGAACAAACTTAACCTCAAATCTGTAATTTCCCCTAGCAGACAATAGAACAACTGAAGCCTAACAACATATTTAAACTTGATAATGGCAGATTTATAGCATATATCTAACAAAATTTAAATGGAATGGAAAACAAAATAAGATGCACTTATCACACTCTACAAAAGATTAGGCTCCTGGCCATGCTATCACAGAAAAGCTAAAGCACATCAGCTCCAAGTCCAGAAACAAAGGATTTCACAAGATTTGCAAGAAATTGCTTATAAGCCTTTTATTTCTAAGTCTCCGCCTCCGCGATTACATTTAGAATCTGTATTTATAGACTCAGGACAGACCCTGATCTTTTCAAAATATCTTGCTCAAACCCTAAATCTTATCGCACTTAAACCCTAGGACCCGGGTTTTACAATAAAAATCCATTTAAAATCAAAGTCCGGATAGAACTTAACCCTTCTGCAAATCAGTGCAGTTAGCTGCCATAAATGGAGAAGATAAAATCTAAATCCACTTGCATTCATCCACAACTACAAATAAATGCCTCCATTAATTTTGCTGGTGAGCCGGATGAGTCACCACTTCTCCATCAATTTGATCTCCGCAAAGCCATCCCTGAGTTGAAAATATCTTCATGCCATCAATTCTACCATAAATTTGCCATTGAATGCATTTACCGACTTCTTCTCCTCTAGCATGGCGGTCCTTGACTAAACCCGCACTTTAACTTTGCCTTTATGGTCTTTCCCCGTTGTCCCGTAAGTGCCAGGTGGAATCCTGCATGAAAGACAAAAGATTAATATTAGCACTTTAATAAACATTAAATCCAAGCTTAAAACATTAAAATAGATTAAAAACAGCAAAATAAGCTTGCATGTCGGCTTTTGTTTGTCTGCCTCATGCTTTAACACGTGTCGCTACCCCAGGATGCCTTCTGTTTCCCGTTGGAATGCACTTCTGGTCAACTTATGACTTTCTATCTCCTACCGTGATTTTGTGACATGTCACGATTTCGCGACATGTCACGAAATCACGACGTCCCCAGCGCATCGGAAACTTCTCCCCCGTTGTTCGCAAAAATGCGACATGTCGCGATTTTGCGACATGTCACGAAATCGCGACCCTGCCAGCCTCCGTATAACTTCTTGATTTTTAGCCGTGATTCTGCGACATGTTAGCGACGCGCTGCACCTTTTGGACTTAGCCACTTTTTCTCCTTTCCAATCATGAAAATAGAACACGTCGCGATATCACGACAGTTCCCGTAGCTGCATGCATTGACCGCGTTGACCGTGATTTTGCGACACATTTGCGACTTAGCCGATTTTCATTCTGCAGCCCACTTTCTCTCTCCTGTCACGAAAATGCGACATGTCGCGATTTCATGACATGTCACGATTTCGTGACATGTCACAAAATCGTGCCCTTCCGTACGTTTTCTTTCTCTCTCCTCCGATCGACAGCGATTTTGCGACACTTTCCAAAAATGGAAAGGTCGTGATATCGCGACACTTCCAAAAATGGAAAGTGTCGCGATTTCGCGACACTTCCAGGACTTAGCTGCTTTTTTATTTACCTGTCGCGATATCGTGACATTTTCGAAAATGGAAGTGTAGCGATATCGCGACACTACCAAAAATGGAAAGTTTGATTTTTCATGAATTTATGCAACTATTTTCTAGATTTTTCTTGGTACCGGTGCAAAATTTTCTTTGTGCATGAATGATTCTAGCATGTAAAAAGTGAATTCTTGGATAACACAGCTGGAATGCAAGAAAAAACACAACTTTAAAAAGGAGGCAAGCAAATTTGGATTTAAAACCTGAAAAAAATCTAGAGGGTCCTTGCTGCAAAAATGGAAGTTCAGAATTTTCAGAGGATGGAATCTCATTTTTCAGTGGGGGTGTGTTGCTTCTCAACAACTTCTTAATTACCTAATTTTGGTAGGGGAAGCCATTTCTAGTATAGCCTTCACCTTTACAGGATCGACTTCAATGACTCTTATAAATGATGAATACCAAGATATTACCAAAAGTTACATGAAATACACACTTATTGGGATTAAATATGATGTGTTCAATGAGGGGATCAAAGAATTTTCTTAAGACTTCAGAATGCTCTTGCCATAGTAAGTATTTGGATAATAAATCATCAATGTAATACTCTAAGATTTTATGCATGTAGTCATGAAAAATGTATGCCATGGCCCATTTATAAGTGAAACCAACATTATTTAGGCCAAATGGGATTACCTTGTAACAAAATGTTCCCCATGGAGTAATGAATGTGGTCTTATATTGATTCTTGAGTTTAATATGAAATTGATTGTATCTAGAAAAACCATCCATTAGGGAGAGCATCTCATGGTCTACAGTGGCATCAAAAAGAGCATCTATGTTTGGCAACATGGATGAATCCTTTGGATTTTCCTTATTCAAGTATTTGAAATCCATGCAAATGCAAATCCTTCCATTTGACTTTCCTATGGGCACCATGTTGGAGACCCATTCAGGATAGTCAATAGGAACTATAAAAATCACATCCAACAGTTTTTGCAACTTTTTCTTTACCATCAAAGTGACGGTTGATGCATTTTTCTCAATTTTTGCTTGACTGGTTTCTTTTTAGGATTCAATAAAAGGTTGTGTACAACTATCTTTGGATCAAGCCTTGGAATGTCCTTGTAAGTCCAAGTAAAAATATTGGTCTTCTCTTTCAGTAAAGGGATTATATTGGCTTGTTCTTTTGGAGATAGACTTTCTTCGAACTTGAATTTCTTTAATTGAGTGGGATCATCATTGATGTCCATCTCAATAGTCACTTCTATAGCCATATGTGATCCATATTCCAATTTGTGAGGCATGGGTATCAAATGAATATCATTAGCGAGATTTACTGGTCCCACTAACTCAGGATCTAATCCAACATGGAACACTTCATATGCACATCTTGCTACAAAATGAAATGGTTGCAACATATCTTCATTAGGGAAAATATCCTTAGGCTCTATGGGTGAATCAAAGTGATTCCATAAATAGCATCTACATCAAGATACAATGGTTTAGTAGGATCTTCTGGGTTATGAAGTGGAGTGGTCAAATAAATGGAGATTGTGTTAATGGATGAAATAAAATCTCCAGGACCACATGGGTGAAATATTGTCTCAGAGGTTTTCCTTCCATGCTCGCGATGAGGCTTGGGAGGAAAAGGAATTTCTGAATTTGGCCCATGAGTAGGCTAGATAATAGGATCATTAGGCTCTAGAAGTTCTATAAACTTAGGCGGAGGGGATTAACTACATGATAAGTGGCATCTAAGTCAATAGGTCATCCCAAAAACTACAAGCTAGGATCTATGGCATGAAGTTGCACTTCTCTTTCTACCAATAGGTTGATTTCCCTTAAGTGGCAAGGCCCAAGATAAGCCATCTCAGTCTTATTTTCATAGTCATCATCACTTATCCAGAAACCATTAGCATTGGTATGTGCTCTTAAGACAAGGGACATGTAACTTGGACCTAAGTAGGTCATTTCTATATCATATTAATTCTCTTCATCACTTATGAAGAATT
The DNA here is from genome assembly GCA_028583015.1 of Wollemia nobilis. Lineage (NCBI taxonomy): Eukaryota > Viridiplantae > Streptophyta > Pinopsida > Araucariales > Araucariaceae > Wollemia > Wollemia nobilis. The sequence continues at coordinate 36,335 of JAQPPZ010000615.1, read as the reverse complement.
CATTGTCATTAGATTCTTAACCCAAGTTGTGGGGAAATTATCTTGGCCCTAGATAGGCTCTTTGTTGAGTCCTCTACCTCATAGCCACTTTCATTTGATATGTACACACTCGCATTGTGGCTGGACCAAACAAAGCTCTGTAAATAGTGAGGCCCATGATAGGCTAAACTTTTTTGTGCTTCATCATCACTTACCACATATCAATTTTCTTCTCACTCTTCATCCCATGAGTTGTAACCTATTGGGGTGGCATCAATTATGAAGCTTGAATGATAAATTTCTAGTGGTGGTATGCTGACCACAACTACTTGTCGGTTTTCTAGGTATCCTGTGCTTGGGGGGTGGTAAGAAATAAAATTGATGTCTTTTCCTACCCCTAAAATAAATCTAAGGATGCTTCTAAAGAGTCATCTCGACATGCAAGGTAGTAGCCTTACCCAAATCGATCAATGGGTACTAGTACTATGGTTGATATGGATGCCTACGCCCCTGCTCATACACACCAAGCTTATAGCCATGTCAATGGAAACATTCATAGTATCTTAGAGCATACTCAGGATTTGAGAGGAATCGAAGGTTCACGGATAATGGTTCACCATTGTCCTCCTCTATATATGAAGACTCATGGATGCAGTATAGACCAGCATATATGAAGTTGGTCTGATTAAGAGGGATTCCCAATGGAACCACCATTCCCACTGGTGGTCTTAGATATTTTGGTCATCCCATGTCTTATGTGGACTCAATTATAGGCATGAATTTTATGTTCTATACAAGATAATCTTCTATCCCTGTAATTGCCAAGTGTATTGTTTCATGTTCTATGGATGATCCTAAATATGACACTGGTGAAGTGGGTTGCAATATCTCCTCCATTTGATTTTGGATATCTTCTTCTTCCATGGGACTTGGGATTTCTACAATTGCTATGGTTGGAAACTCCATAGTCTTTCCTTACTTAATTAAAGGTACCTTTAGCTTCTGATTATCCTTTGGTTTAGATGTTGATGGTTTTTTAGAAGCACCAGTCATTTTGGGCACTGGAGGAACTATTGATGTGGATGGGTCTTTCGGTACCCTTTGTTTCTATCATTTGTCTGTCTGGTTGGAGATGAAGGTATTATGTATAGTTGGGTTGAAGAAATAACAAAGTATCCTAGAAAATCCACTTGATGGACATACTTGAATGGCTCTTCATCAACCAAAACCACATAGACTTTATCTTCATGCACATACTTGATGTATTGGTGCAAAATTGAAGGAATGCACTTCATGTCTCTTATACATGGATGCCCCAGGAGGATGTTGTATTGCATGGATCCTTCCAAGACATGACACATCATAGGTATGGTCTTATGCCCCAACTTGATGGGTAGGAAAATTGTTCCTACAGTAGAGCACAAAGCATCATTGAAAGCTCTCAATGTGTAGGCTCCTGGAATGATGTTGGAAGTAAGGATCTTAAGGTTCCCTATTGATGTTGTTGTAATGATGTTGATTAATAAACCTGTATCAATCAAGATCCGCTTAAAAGGTAAATCATTTATTGACACAACAATGTGCAATGGAGGGTCTGGTAAGGTAGTAGGTATTTTCTTAACCTCATGATCATAAAATAGAATTACAGGTTCTTGGCATTGTTGAACTTATCCCACAAAATAGATGAATGCATATGGGTCTTGCGGTTGGAGCTCAATTGATCTCAAAATCTCCATTAAAGTATCCATGTGCTTTGGGGACTATTGTATGAGTTCATAGATAGATAACTTGGCTAGAGTCATTTGTAAGTTTTGCTCTAGTCTACTCTAGACAGCCACCACAGGTTGGGTTGGTGGAACTGGAGGGTTGTTTTATCCCTACCTCTGCTTAGGTGCAGCTAGAACAATGATGGGAGCTGTAGGAGGTTGTGGTTGACCATACTGTCTACTCCTGGTGGCTATGTTGACAATTTCCACCATCCCAATGCATTCATTTATAGGTGTATCAAGTTGGACCTGATTGACTTGTGCACCTTGCTCTCTAGGGGCCTCATGGTTTGGTAGTGAGTTTTTGTATATGCCCATATCTCTATTTTCAAGAGCTAATTGGTTGTCAAATTTAAGCTCTCCCACTTCAATCATGTTTCGCACCTGGTTCTTGAAACCAATGCAAACTTCTATATCATGCCCCGATATTCTGTGATAAGGGAAAAACTGATCATACCTATATCCTTTTGGCTTAGGATGGTTGAGATCTAAAAGAGGCACATTAGGGAGTTTGACCTTCCCCACCTTGCTCAACTGGTTGAAAATTGCTTGCATTGTATCTGAAAGAGGCATGTAATAGTGAGGTGGCTTATGTTCTCTATTTTGCCCTTAATTATTCTTTTGATCATAATTGGTTTGTGGGGGCTATGCTTGATAATTATAGGGTTGTTTTGCAGCCCCATGCTTAGGTGTAGCCAATATGACTTGACTAACTAGAGCAAGGTTGCCCTGCTTTTGCTTATACTTGTCATTCTTGCCATTATTATTCCACTCCTTATTTCAAATATTAATTTTTCCCTCATCTAATTTTATGTCCTCAACATGTTTGGCCTATGCCAAGGCTTCCTTAAATGAAGGATATTATTGAAGTTATAGTAAGAGGGATATGTTTTTAGAGCAACTCTTAGTGAACATGCAAACAATCTCTTTTGTGGGGATGGAGAATGATAACTTTACCATGATTTTTCTCCATTTATCCCCATACTCCATAACTGGCTCATCATCATACTACTTTAGGTTGACCAGGGCTGAGAGTTTCACATTATTTTTAGCACCAAAAAAGAAGTGTTTTAAGAATGCATTCAGTAGTTGTTCAAATATGGATATGCTATGTTTAGTAAGCTAGTTGAACCATTGGATGACAGCTCCCGAGAATGTCATAATGAAAGTTCTTAGAATAAGGGCATCACTCTCTTCTAGATGAAAGCATGCATTTATAAAATTGGTGACGTGCTCTCATACATCCTATTCACCCTTGACAATTATATAACCTAGGAATCTCAAAGTGATTAGGATATGCAGGGCTAGGAACTAATGGGCACAATGTCTAGTGTATTTTACTCAGTGTTTGTTGTTTTCCAATCGTATCCTACTTCTCAAAGGGCTTAATATTTTTAGTGAGTTCTTGGAAGGCCTTTAAGGTGATGCGTTCCTCTTATTTTAGCTCACTCATGGTGGTAATGGAGGTAATCCTTCGTCTACTTGACTTGTTCAGTTCTATTACCTCCTACGAGAGGATTCAGGATGTGCCTAATCTTGATTTATCATGTTTACCCTTTCCCAACTAGTTTGATTTTATTCATGGTTTGAGTGGTGGTTTTGCTGTGGGAATTATTCTTGTCTAGTGTGCATTTTCTTTGGTGAGTCAGTGTTTTTATCTCTTTGGTGATCATTACCATTTGCTTGTAGGTTGATTTGAGCTAGCTTCTCAGCTTGCTCTCTTAAAAATTGCTCATGTTGATGCAAAATATTTTCTCTTTATTTATCATGTTCAAGAGCTTCTAATAGCTCTCACTCTTTGTGCAAGGTATTTTCTAAATGTTGCATGCGGTCAGATTGCACTGTTAAATAAGACTCATGCTTATCTAATTTTATTTTAGTGGTTCTGATTCATAAATTCCTTGAAAAGGTTTCTGCTATCCCTTTTCTCTTGCTAACCAAGGTAACTTGTTCAGTGTGTTGATAAGTGCCTCTATGATCAGACTCTGTATGTGTATTTTGAGATCACCCATTGAAGCTTCCCCAGGTTGGGTGGTGCATTTAGAGATAATACTTTATGAACTTTTAGACGTAGAATTTTCTATGGCTATGGTTATAGGATTTGGCCTAGAATGAAACTGATCCAAGTCATCTAACTATCTTCTCTTCCATGGCTGATCTCATGGGGTGTCATTTTCTCTAATGAGGTCATATTATATTGGAATCCTTCCTATTGTGTGAAGGGTATCTTATATTGGATGTCTATGGCTGTATGTGACTCTAGTTTCATGCCCCTCAGTGGGAAGATATGTTCTAAGTGTCTCATGTGAAGTTTGAGATGTTGTGACTCTTGTGTGTCTCTTGGGTGATGAAGGCTTTGTGGCCCCACCATTCCTTTGTGAGGATGGAGGTGGAGATACCTCATTCCTATGTGAAGAGTGGGGTCTATAAAACCTTTTATGTCCATGTGGGGAGGAATCTCTTGAAGCCTCCTCATGTATTTGAGAAGTTTCTATTTTTTTAGAGGAGGGCCTTGAGGCCTCCTTGTGTCTCCTTGATGATGATGGCTGTGAAGCCACTTTGTGTTTTTGTGACTTGGTTCCATGATGTGACTCCCTAATTGGTGTTTCTTGAGGAGAACCCCAATGATTGAGTTATCACCCCTTAGGCTCGTGGAACTACATCCCATAGTATTATGTGTTTCAATGTTACTATGACTTCGCCTATGGGTGTGTGTTACTTCAGATTCTACCTCGGTATTGTATCGAGGATGTTAACTTCTAGTTTTGACCATTGTATTTGTGAATTAGTATTTTGTGTTGCAATTAGAGATAGCCAAACCATATCAAGTAGGTTTTTATTTTGATTTCAAATTTAAGTGTGCCCTAAACTATTTGCTATGTTTTTGATGTTTTGTTTGCTCTTATTTTCTTGCTATTTTTTTGGATTTAGAATGAGGAGACTCATCTATAGTGTAAACCAAGAACACTCATGCCAAAAATGATTTTATCAAAAAGATAATAGGGTACACTTCTTAAATCCTAGTGGGGTTCACCTAGATCTTCCACTCTGAACCAATCATCGTTCCAATAGTGGGAGACAGTTTGAACATAAGTAACTAGTACCACTATAAATAAGTGCCTTATTTCATTTCTAGGAAAATCTAGGGGGCAAGCTAGTGGAAGGAGATGAATGCCAATGTCACCAGACTAAATTTAGGGTTGGTGATGAAATCCAACTCCCAAATGTTTAAAACTTATGTGTGTGTGTGGGGTTCATTTTAAATTTGCATAAAATAAAATGCATCGTACATCAAAATGCCTCTTTCCTATATGCCTAATACAAAATATGTTTTAGTTTCATAAATATGCATGCTTAGTATGAGTCTTAATTATTGCACTTTGTTTTGTGCAAGTATGGCCTCTAGCAGGGCCTCAAAACAATCAATACAACAAATGATTTCTAACACGTTGGATTCCAAGGCAGACTTTTCAAGCATAAGCTACTGTTCCTAGAAATGCCTAGTAGAAATCAAAGAAAAAAATATAAAATGTGCAAGATGCAATTTTTTTTTCCATTCATTAGTTTCCAAATCAAAATGTGTCTTAATTTTTACTTTTTTAGAAAAATAGAGGTAGACAAAAAACTAGAAAGCATAAAAAAACTGTACCAACCTCTAATCTAGCTCAGAGAACAAAGATTTTATCATTTGTTGCACTCTAGTTCCGATTGTTGTAGATCAGAGTGGTTGATTTATGGCTGCTATTAGTAGGAGTGACTAAGTCTGTGGGCTGCTGTAGACCAGAGCAGCTAATCCTACACACAAAAACCTCAATTAGTTATTCGACAGAAAATAAAAACTTGGCGGGGGTCCCACCGTGATCACCATCTATAGTGACCTCAAGGAAGAGGGTTGCACCATCCACCACTCTACTTATGAATAGTATTTTATTTATTATACTTGACCATGCATTAAATAAAATATGTGAAACATATTTGATGAGCACCAGAAATGCTCATATTTTGTACATATTTTTTTGATCAATATGCGGATTTATAATAAGGATTGCGTACTTTTATGAATGATTATATAGATATTTGATATAATTATGCGTGTTATCTAATTTGTGTGCTTTTAGTATGTTTTGTGGAATTGTAGTTGATTTAGTTAGATTTAGAATGGTCGAGGTCTTTTTGATGGACCTGGCACTTTATTTCATCGGGGGTCAATGTAGAGAACATAGGTGCCTCCCTGCGACCGAAAGGCACCAAGGGAACAAGTGCCTCCCTACAATCGTAAGGTGCCAACCAAAGATAAGCGCCTCCCCACAGTCGAAAGGTGCCAATAGAAGGCGAGTGCCTCCCCACAGCCAGAAGGAGATAACAGAAGGCAAGTGCATCCCTTCAACTAGAAAGCACTGTGATAACAAGGTACCTTCCTCATAAGGAAGGCACCACTTATTCTTTGCCCATTGACCAGATTTGAATGATGTGGATGGCAACGGCTAGTGCAGTTCTAGCTCTGTGTCATGTAGAGCTAAATTGGAGATCGCACCAATGTATCAAAATGTCTTACTAATGCCAGGCAAAGCATGAACCAAAATGAACACACCGCCATCAGAACAGAATGCCAGACATCGATTGCATTCGCCAGACTGTTCCAATTTAGTCTGGGAAGAATCGACTATTGTAACCACTTCTGTAATAGTTCTACGGGTGTGTTATATAAACACACACAGATCGTTCTGAATAATATAATAGAAATAATTAATAAAGATCCATTTAGAGTTACAGAAGATAGATTATAATACGTTGATAAATATATTATAGTTCCAGAAGTTCTAAACGCGTGTTCGATCAGGAAGAAGCTGCTGGAGCCTGGGCCCACTCCAAGTCAGTATATCCTCCCCATTTCCTTTATTTATTTATTTATTTTAATTAGTTTATTGCTTTCATAAGAATGTTCATTAGCTTACTAGTTCTAGTATTTGCAGTAGATTTACTTTTAGGAATGTGTACATGATTTATTTCTATAGATTCAATTCTATTCTTCTTACGTAATTTATTGAGTGCGGGAATGATTGACAACCATTTCAAGAACACCCCCCAAATGTAGGATTAGCAGATTCACCTCCAGTGGTATTGTAGTAACCTAATTTTGACTCTTTGCAAGTTTACAAAGCTCCCTGGGTTGATAATTAAATGCACGGGCATGTGACAAAAATAGGAAACCATTCACCTTGTTTGGCCCCCAACATTTTAGCACCGTTGCCAAGGAGGAATTTTAATTATATTATTTACAATACCCTAAAACCTTCCATCTGACCTTGTATGAGTTCTTCAAGAAGAAGAGGACCTGACAGTTGCTTTATAAGAACTAATCCATCAAGACCTGAGTCAGCCAAGCATTTTGGATTTGAGTTAGACTCGCCCGACCTACCAGCAGTCCATTGGAGTGAGGAACCACACTTTGTGCAAAGTGCTGCCTCATCCCATCAACAAGGGGAAGAAAGAATCATCAAAAATCCCCTATTTAATAGGATTCCTCTAGAGGAAGCCCTGTTGTGGAAGGCTATGGAGGTTCAGATGATCTTGCCAGACAACCTTAGAGCATTGACTCAAAAATTTTTAAACGACTAAAAGGCCATAAACGTTGCATTAGAAACCACATTTCTCAAAAAAATTGCAGATAACGATGAAGTATCATATGGATTTAGTTTCCCAATAGAGGAGGGAGTAGGAGATACCAAAATGAAAAACATATCCCCTACTAACCTTCCGTCCTTCAGAGGACACCTGACTGAGGACCCTGACCTATTTTTATTCAAGTTTGATGTTTTGTGTAGGTCTGTGGATTAAAAATAAAACATGCAGAAGCTGAAACTATTTCCTTCTATATTAGATGACTTAGCTCTGTGATGGTTCATCGGTCTGGGAGACAAAAACATCACCACCTAGGACCAGATGAAGAAACTCTTTCTAGAGCAATATCAAGATTTTGGAAGAGCAAGAGACTCTAGGGAGGAGATCTTGAGCATGACACAAAAAGAAGATGAGTCTCTCGAGGAGTATTGGGAGAGATTCAACTTTAATCTTCAACGGTCTCCTCACTCGAAGCTATCTGATAAGTCCCTCAAAAGCATATTCTTGAGGGGACTTACCAATGAGTCACTAGAGGCTCTCAACATGATCTCTAGAGGTGATGTCTATCAGCATGCTATGGACAAAATTTGACAATTATTTCAAAACTACTCAAGAAGGCGAGGCAAAGTCACCGCCAAGACCATGAAGGCGACTGCTTAAGTCACCAAAACAAAAATAGGCAACATGCTGGAGGATTTGAAGAACGAAATGCTCTCATATCTAGCACTACAGATGGATACACTACTATTAGAAAAGAAGAAACAAGAGAATTACGCAACATTAGCCTATTTCTACCCAAAATGTAGAGGAAGGCATGCAAAGAATGCATGCCCAAAAAATAAGGTCAGAGTATGCGTAGTTTGCAGGATGAATCATAAAACTCGATTATGCCCACAACTGCCTAGTAACTAGGAAGTGGTTGAGAGCATGGAGGCCTACTTCATAGGCAATAGGAAGAGTTGGCCACAGCCCCCCATGGGGAATATACCAACTGGAATGCCATCATATGGGGGAGGGCCATACATGCACCAAGGACCCCCTCAACCACCTAATATGGGGTGGTGGGGGCCATCACCCTGGACGAATGCACCCCTAGCAGCATTCTTGAATTAGCAACCATGGATGCCATAGCCATATCCTGGGCAGCAGTGGAGAGGCCACAATGCATGGAATATGACTCCACTAAATGTAGCACCTGCTCACACCCAACATAATTTATTAGCATTGCCAGCAGTAAGACCTACGCAGCTACCAGCACAACCGATAGCAAACCCGAACAACAGAGTAAACTAGCCAACATACAATGTAGAAGGTGAGATGTATCATATGTACAATATTTAGCTTAGATCAGGTAGGCATCTAAGAGTAGAGACACCTCCACTGGTAGAAGAGGAGGAATAATTAGTAGAGACACCTCCACTGGTAGAAGAGGAGGAAGAAGTAGAGGAGACACCTCTGGTAGAAGAGGGAAAAACACTTGAGAGAGCGGAGGCTCCGTTTCCTAGCTGACTACAGGAATAAAGAAAAACAACACAGCAAAAATTTGACATCTTGTCAAGCTTGAAGAATCGCACGGTGACAATCCCATTGTTTCAAGAAATTCGAGATGTCCCCATTTACACCAAGGCAATCAAAGAAATGTGTCTAAGGAGAATAGGATGAAAAGCCACCCAGACTATCAACATCATGGGTAAACTGGTAGATCTAATGATGGGTGGAACATGTCATCCGAAGTATGCAGATCCAGGTAGCCCGGTGCTGATTGTAAAAATTGGAGGACATTCCTTGTCCAACACATTGGTTGACCTCGGGGCAACCATCAACGTGATGCCTCAAGAGACCATGCAGATACTGTAGCTCACAAACCTGAAGCCAACCATGACAGTTTTGTAGTTAGCCGATCGATCAACCGTGTCACCAGAAGGGATGCTAGAAGACGTGATCATAACAGTTAGTGCATGGGAATACCAAGCCGAATTTTTAGTATTGCAAACCAAAACTAGGTTGGGTAGGTACCCACTCATTTTGGGGAGGCCATGGTTGGCAATAGCTGATGCTTACATCAGCTGCCAGGATGGGCTAATGACCATCTCCAATGGGAAAAACATCAAAAGGCTGACCATTTCACCTCCAGCTCAGTATATCAACTCGATAGAAGAACCCAAGATCATCGAGCATGGAACTTTAGAGTTTTCCATAATCCAACCAGTGATGACATTGGAGGAGGTGGCAAAAGAGGATGAGGATGGTGCTATCATGGATTTTCTCCATGGAGAATCATCCACCCCCACACCTAGATCGCCATTGACTAGTGCCCAAGATCAGCACATCCAAAAAATACACATTGGGCCAGGGAGGATATTAAACGTAAACAGCAGGTTGATGCCCACACAGCTAGAAAAGTTGGAAGAGCTTCTGGTAAAGCACTAGCAAGCTTTTGCATGGGCCTACGCAGATATGCATGGCATTAGCCCAAAAATATGTACCCATTAGATTTATTTATATGACCAGGCAACTCCTAGCCGGAAGCCATAGAGAAGGATGAACCCAAAAATGAAAGACATTGTCAGGAAAGAACTACACAAACTTCTGGCTGCCGAATTCATATATCCGATTTCTAATAGTGAATGGGTATCACCATTAGTGGTGGTCCCCAAAAAGAATAGGAAATGGTGGATCTACGTGGACTATCGGGCATTGAACAAGGCAACTAAGAAAGACCACTTCCCACTCCCATTCATCGATCAGGTCTTGGACACACTCTCAGGAAGAAAATACTTCTCTTTTCTGGATGGTTTCAGTGGTTACAACCAGATCCAAATAGGGGAAGAAGATCAAGATAAAACAACATTCACCTGTCCTTATGGAACGTTTGCCTATAGGGTATTGCCTTTTGGACTGTGCAATGCATCGGCCACATTTCAAAGGGCGGTGCTTAGCATATTATCTGATATGATAGGAGTATACATGGACGACTTCACCGCCTATGGAGAAACCTTTGAGGAGGTAATGACAAATCTGGAAAGAGTGCTCGATAGGAGCAAGGAAAATTATTTGTCCCTAAGTAATGAAAAATGTTTTATGATGATGCAGGAAGGCATCGTGTTGGGACACAACCTCTCTATGAAAGGAATAAAAGTAGACAAGAGGAAGATCGAGGTCATCAGAGACCTACCCAGCCCCAAAACGTAGAAGGAGGTAAGAAGTTTCCTTGGATCAGCCAGGTACTATCGATGATTTATCGTCAAATTTAGTAAGATTGTCAAACCACTGCACACCCTACTTTATAAGGACGTAGAGTTCAATTGGATGGGAGATTGTGAAGAAGTCTTTCAATTACTAAAAGAAAAATTGATATCTGCACCAGTCTTGAGAGGACCAAATTGGGCCATACCATTCCATATTTACTGCAATGCATCTAACAGTGCGATCGAAGCAATCCTCGGATAGAAATATGGTGAAGAATTTTATGCCATCTATTATGTCAGTAAAAACTTGGCGGGAGCAGAGCTCAACTATACGGTGACAAAAAAATAATTCCTCGTAGTTGTCCATGCAATAAAAAAATTTTGCCACTATATAACAGGATACAAGGTCTTCGTCCATACAGACCATGCGGCTATCAGGTATCTGATGAGCAAGTTGGCCATTGGTGGCAAAATTATCAGATGGTTGTTGCTATTGCAAGAATTCGACATCACTATAGTCGATAAATTGGGAAAGGACAACATCGTGGCAAATTTTCTATCTAGATTGACACCAGCAGATCATCAAGCAGTGGAAGATCAGTTTCCAGAGGAACATCTATTCACTATTAGTGAACAAACTCTGTGGTATGCAGACATAGCCAATTACTTGGCCACCGAAAGGACCTCACCTGCTCTCTCCTATCGAGAAAAGCAGGCGGTCATAGAGAAGAGCGCATCATTCCTTTGGATGGATGGTCTCCTATTCAAAATAGGACGGGACAAAATTATAAGAAGATGCATAGCAGAACAAGATCTTTCAGGAGTGCTCAAGGCATGTCACGATGAGCCATGCAGAGGACACTTTGTAGGGGAACAAACTGCCTACAAAATCCTATAGGCTAGGTATTTTTGGCCCACTCTATTCAAGGATGTGGTGGCATATGCCAGCAAGTGTGATGAGTGCCAGAGGATGGGAAGACCAACCCATCGAGATGAAATGCCCCTACAGCCCCAAGTACACTTGGAACCTTTCGATAAATGGGGCATGGACTTCATGGGACCATTTAATCCACATTTGATGGGGAGGAGGTTTATTTTGGTTTGCATAGATTATGTCATAAAATGGGTGGAAGTGCAGGCATTAAGGGACTCAAAGGAAATAACAGTTGCCGATTTCTTATTTGCCCATATTTTCATGCGATTTGGGGTTCCTCGAGAGATAACAATAGACCAAGGGCCCCAATTCACCTCCAAATTGATTGAGGGGCTGATGGAGTAGTATAGAGTTCGGCACAATAAAACCACACACTACCATCCACAGGTGAACGGGCAAGTAGAAGTGACAAACAAGGAGATATAGAACATCCTGACCAAAACCATGCAGCAACACAAGGAAGATTGGGCTACACGATTGTCGAAGGCAGTTTGGGCATACAACACCACGTGGAAATCTACTATAGGATTCACACCTTTCCAACTGGTCTATGGAAAAAATGCGATGATGTCCATAGAATTTGAAATCAATACTCTAAGGATGGCTTCAGAATTAAATTTGAGCTTGGACGAAGCTCAAAAACAGAGGATTCACCAGCTAGATCAGCTGGACGAAATCCGACTGGATGCTTTGCAGAGGACATAGATTATACAAAAGTAGAGAAAGAAGTGGCATGATAACCACATCAAGCTGAAGCAGTTCCAGGTAGGGGAATGGGTACTGTTGTATGATTCCCGATTCCAAGAAAGGAAGGGCAAACTTATGTAGAGGTGGATGGGGTCGTATGAGGTGGCAAAGCTCATTAGGAATGGGGCGATGCGTGTTAATACAATTGACGATAGCAACACCATGTTCACAGTCAATGACCACCGACTATGCCCCTATAATATGTCTAAAACGTTACAGGTAGAATCTAGAATAGGCATGGGGGAGACCCCATCTTACTAGATCTGGACCAAACTCTCACAGGTGAAATTGTGGGCACGAAAGTGCTCACCCAAAATTTTTAGTTAATATAGTTTTTTTTTGTAATGTGTGTTTTTGCAGGGATGACGCCCGCATGCAAGCTACAGGCATCCTAATCCAGGGACTAACAGGTACAGAACGCATCTAACTACCTTTATTTTTCTTTCTTTTTCGGTTGCTTTTTTGCAGGTGGAGGACCTGACAGCACAAGGGATAGGTATCTGGGGAACCAGGCCTGATTCGGCTCAGCATTTTGACACCAGCTTGTAGGTAGAATCTGGGCAGCGTGAAGAAAAAAAAATTAGGAAGGCTTGATCACCATTTTCCAATCAGGCACCAAGCCTAGAAGAAGGTGCCTTGCTGCATCCAGAAGGTGCCAAGCCCAGAATAAGGTGCCTTAATACATCCGAAAGGTGCCCATCCAAAAGAAGGTGCCTTACTACATCCGAAAGGCATCCATCCAGAAGAAGGCGCCTTGCTGCATCCAGAAGGTGCCAAGCCCAGAATAAGGTGCCTTACTACATCCAAAAGGCACCCATCCAGAAGAAGGTGCCTTACTACATCCGAAAGGCACCCATATAGAAGAAGGCACCTTACTACATCCGAAAGGCGCCCATCCAGAAGACGGCGCCTTCCATCCCAAAAAAAAAAAAAAAAATAAATAAATAAATAAATATATATATATATATATATATATATATATATATATATATATATATATATATATATATATATATATATATATATATGGGCGCCTTCCATGACAGGAAGGCACCAATTTAAAAAAAAAAAAAAGAGAGCCTAGACGCCTTCCAACATCAGGAAGGCGCAGTCATCCAGCCAAGATGCCTTCCAACATCAGGAAGGCGCATTCATCCAGACAAACGCCTTCCAACGTCGGGAAGGCATGAACCAGAAGGAGGTACCTCCCACATTATGGAAGATGCATGCAGAAAAAAGCGCCTTCCACCGCCAGACGACAACCAATCAGAGGCACCTCATAGCACCGAAAGGTGCATTCGTTTGAGAAGAGCATCAACAATGTCAAAAAGGTGCTACAAGGGCACCATCCACATGGAGAAGGTACCAAAGAATGCCTCCCACGTGCAAAATTTACATCTACCAGATGCCTCGAGCGGAATGAGGCATCGCACGAATAAGCGACATAAAATGACCATACCCCTCCCTCATGTCACAAATTAGAAAATCAGCGGCTACCACAATGACTAGAATGTTGAATCAGGTACGCGCATATTAAATAAAATCATTTATATAATTATTTATAAATACGCAGTACCAAAAAAGATACCGTCATCATAGAGATCGCATCCCCCCATAGCCAGAATCACGTTCCAATGATAGGGCATCTTCCATAATTGCTAGGGTTAGGCATCTTTTCTATAAGAAGGCGCATTCCTGAAGAAGGAAGGATAGAAAAAAAAATATAGCAGTAGAAGGCACCATGGGAGGAAGGTCCAAGAACCACACGGTAAAGAAGAACGAACCCAATGATACTGATGGGATCATAGGGGCAGTGAAGACCAAATTTGAAGCTGAGGGGTGGCTTGAATATTGCACCCTGGTCAATCAAGGCCAGGACATGGAGGCAGCTAGAGAATTCGCCACCTCTTTGAGGGGCGATGTGGCCCAAGTACGAGGGATGGAAATTCTAGTCACCCCTGAGTTTATCTCATAGGCGACCAGATTACCTCTCACGGGGGAATGTACATACAAGGGCAGAGTGTTAAAACTATACGTCGAAATACTACTACCAGGAGAAAGTGTGAAGATAGACAGGGAGGGGTTACTCAAAAATAGTCTTCCCATGAATCTGTGGAAGATGTTCAAGCAAATTTCTCGATTCTTCACATGCACAGGGAAGTATACACATCTGCACATTAATCATGTGCACTTCCTCAATCACCTAGTGCATGGGAGGAAATTAAATATACCTTTCTACCTAGCGAATGCTTTGAAAGATGAAGCGGCTCGGTACCAGAAGGGGGCACCATCCGCATTAGCCCACCATGGGCTGATATTGGCATTGGTCTGCCACACAGAAGCATAAGGACAAAACTGGTGCCAAATAGAGCAACAAATACGGTTGTCGAACCAGGGCAAGACGAAGCATCCCCTGTAGAGGAGGTAACAAACATTGAGCAATTGGCATTGCCCTATTTTGTAGGAGGAACAGAGCAATCACCATTGCCCAAAGACATAGAGGATGGAGGGCATTCCCCAGTGCCCGAGTATGAGGAGGAAGGAGCGCCGCTCGATAGTGGTGAAGATGAACCAATCCCTAGGAGGAAATGTTTTTGGTGACTCCTCTCAATAGAGGAAGGACAAAGTGACCCAGAGATAGACATTGCCACCCAAACCCTCCAAGAATTAATGAACCAGAGCCCACAAAATGAACTTCTAGGGGTAGCGACCAGATCGATGCGACCTTGGAGGAGGCGCTCGAATGGAAAATCGATTGTTGGATGGCATAACAGATTCTAGAAGACTACTAGAACTAGCATAAAAAGGAATTGGAGGAAAGGGATAGACGAATCGCTCAGCTCGAGTAGCTGGTCTGACAGTTGCAGGAGGAAAATCAAATGCTTTAGGATAGAGGAACAACAAGATAGGATGCATCCACTTAGATTGATTGGGCAGAAGAAGTGTCGATGAACTCTCCCACATTCTTTGAATGAGTATTCTCTTTAGGGGAGATTCGATCGAATGCCCGATAGAGCAGCCCGAAAGAAGGGGAGGATTCCTTTGTTTTCAGGGGTGAAAAGGAAAGAAGTCCTACGATGCCCCCTGTCATTGTCCTAAGTGATACAGAGCAGGACGAAGGTCTCCAACAATAGATAGCACCAGAGGATAAGGAGGACCTCCCTAGGCCTGAAGAAGGATAAGATCCTAAGAGGTCGACACCAGGTAGATAGGAGAACGAAGGATCACCCCCAGAGATAGCAGCATAGCCAATCCTTTGGAGTAAAGAGAAGTCCCCAAATGAGAAAGAAGAGTCCCCTGTACGAGCTGCCACATTTTTTGTAGAGGCCAAGGCAAAGAGGCCTAGGACAGCTTGACAGAAGGCAAAAGTGACCTTCATCAATTCATATGAGGACGAATGGGACATGCAATCATTTGTCGAAAGGCACAAATATTTTGAGCAACTGCGCAACGAAATGAAAGTAGCCAAAGAGGCTAGGAAGGCATCCTCGAGGGTAAAAGGAGATTCTGGAATCTACGTCAATCCGACAGAAGACAGCCAATTTTGGGACATCTATGGTTCATCCTGAGGGAGGCCTTCCATGATGAAGAGGTACTTGGAACGGTGGGGAGTATATGGCCCACAATTGGAGGCCGCTACGATTGCAAAGGAGAATACAGGGCTTACCCCTGAAGTGACCAGATTATACAAGGCCCAAGTAGTGCCTTCTAGAGGGGATAACTCAGATATCCCTCTGGCAGTGGTCAGACCTCTAGACATCGACCTCTGGCAAGCTATCGAAGCTACATTTCAATCGACAGGAACAACGCTGGTTAGACCACCACCAGTAGCGGCCAGAACAAGAAGGGGACAATTGACAGTCGTAGTTTCCCATAGGCAAAGGCAAACCACACCTTCAAATGCCGACACAAAAATACAGACTCGGGTTGTAGGGGCAGCGGAATCCTCCAAGAGATGGCAACGATGGAAAGTCAGAGGGCTACCTATAGTTTGGAAGCCACGAGGGTGTGGCATATGTTAGGCATGGGGGAATGATGAGGACCAAAAATGCTCATATTTTGTATATATTTTTTTGATCAATATGCGACTGTATAATAAGGATTGCATATTTTTATGAATGATTATATAGATATTTGATATAATTATGCATGTTATCTAATTTGTGTACTTTTAGTATGTTTTGTGGAATTGTAGTTGATTTAGTTAGATTTGGAATGGTCGAGGTCTTTTTGATGGACTTGGCACTTTATTTCATTGAGGGTCAATGTAGAGAACATAGGTGCCTCCCTACAACTGGAAGGTGCCAAGGGAACAAGAGCCTCCCTATAATTGGAATGCGCCAACCAAAGACGAGAACCTCCCCATAGTCGGAAGGCACCAACTAAATGCGAGCGCCTCCCTGCAACCGAAAGGCGCCAACCAAAGAAGAGTGCCTCCCTATAACCGGAAGGCACCAACCAAAGACAAGTGCCTCCCCATAGCCGAAAGGTGCCAATAGAAGGTGAGTGCCTCCCCACAGCCAGAAGGTGCTAACAGAAGGCAAGTGCCTCCCTACAACCAGAAGGCATCGTGATAACAAGGTACCTTCCTCATAAGGAAGGCGCCACTGATTCTTTGCCCGTTGACCATATTTGAATGACATGGACAGTAGCGGCTGGTGCAGTTCTAGTTCTACGTCATGCAGAGCTAAATTGGAGATCGCACCAATGTATCGAAATGTCTTACTGATTCCAGGAAAAGCATGAACCGAAATGCAATAAGAACATAATGCTAGACATCGATTGCATTCGCCAGACTATTCTAATTTAGTCTGGGAAGAATCAACTGTTGTAACCACTTCTGTAATAGAAGTTTTGCGGGTGTGTTATATAAACACACGCAAATATTTCTGAAGAATATAATAGAAATAATTAATAAAGATCCATTTAGAGTTACAGAAGATAGATTATAATACCTTGATAAATATATTATAGTTCCAAAAGTTCTAAGTGCGTGTTCGATCGGGAAGAAGCTGCTGGAGCCTAGGCCCACTCCAAGCCAATATATCTTCCCTATTTCCTTTTTTTGTTTATTTATTTTAATTAGTTTATTGCTTTCATAATAAAGTTCATTAGTTTACTAGTTCCAGTATTTGCAGTAGATTTATTTTCAAGAATGTGTACATGATTTATTTCTGTAGATTCAATTCTGTTCTTCTTACATAATTTATTGAGGAGTGCGGGAATGATTGACAACCATTTCAAGAACACCCCCCAAATGTAGGATTAGTAGATTCACCTCCATTGGTATTGTAGTAACCTAATTTTGACTCTTCGCAAGTTTACGAAGCTCCTTGGGTTGATAATTAAATGCACGGACATGTGACAAAAATAGGAAACCATTCACCTTGTTTGGCCCGCAACAATATTCAACAAAAATACAACAAAATTAATGAGTAATGCTCTTTATTGCTTTTTCTCAAGTTCGGTTACATATATATCCCTCTAAGGGATTCCCTTAATTTGATATAGATTTTAAAAAATAGGGTACTAGATGTATGATGCACTTTTCTATGGCTTCCTGGTGACACACACAAAACTATATGAGGGCTTACTGATACCTCCTTATCTGAATGGTTCTTGGAAGGATTCTTGTGTTTTCATATGTTGAGAACCTATCCAATAAACCTATAGTCCTACAAGCATGAAAACAACAACAAACGCTCAGTTGTCCAATATTGCCTCACCGTATGAGGTTGTTAGAAATAACCCTAATGTTAAACAAGAATATGCTCAATGACAATAGAAACTAAAGCTATAAATGCAAGTAAATGTGATAAATCAGATCTATGATAATGGCGTAAAATCACGTAATAAATTAAAGGAAACTAATGCTAAGAACCTTCAACTAGGCCTGTGGGCCACTGTCCAAGACAACAACCGCTAAACTAAAAAAATGTATCTAGTGCTCCAAGGATATGAATATAGGCTTGTTGTTAAAGTTGAAATGATTGTCCTTTATATCCAATGCGTTGAATATTTTGTAGATGGTAACCTCTGAATTGGCTAGCACTTCATTACTCCTCAAATGTGCTCCAACTTGCTCTCCAATCCGACAAGGCTTCGCTACAAGAAAATCTCTCTAAGTCTCAAAAATATCTCCTCAATCGTGTCTCTACAAAAGGTATTTAAATGTCATATAAATGGTCCTCGAACAAAAGAATGTCCCTTGGTGCCCTCAGGTTTGCACCTTTTATTGTGTTAAGGTCTTAGGTTTAGGTCTAAAACCCTAGGGTTGAATCTTGCATGCAGACTATTTATTAGCATGAGAAGTTTTAGTATTTGTTTGGCATTGAGGATCAGTTAAATGATGTCTAAATAAAGACTTGAGACCTCCATTTAGAATGACCATGAGAAGGAATGCAAATCTATCCTCGCTCAGCCTTATTGCATGCAAACTACCACTCCCACTCGATATTAGGCTAATTTGATAGGTATTTGCATTTTAGGGTCTAGCCATTGTCGTCTGTAATAGCTATGGATTGGCTACTCTGAGCTTGAGTGGCTAGGATCTAGCTGCCCTGGTTCATAGCAGCCAGGCTTGGATGGTCTAAGACTGCCCAAGATGAGTGGTGAAAACCACTTTTGGCACTTGGAAGGTCCCAAGGTTTAGTCACATGGTCTGTGAATGTGACCACATGAGTAGTTACCCTAAACATGACATGTTTTATGTGTCTACATGTTGGATACACATTTGTGAAGATAATTGAGTGTGAAATTGTGAACTATTGAGAACAAGAGTTTATTCAAGATCATGAGTATCATTGTTATGTGAGATTGTGAACTAGAGTTGTGAAAGATCATGAGTATCATTGTTATGTGAATGTGGAATAATCTTGAGTCAAGTTTGAATACCATAGCAAGATTTATTGAAAGCATTTTGGAATACTTTCTTAGGGTTTTGTGAGAAATCTTTGTTTCATTAAGTGATTGGTTGAGTTGAGTTGATTGAGCATAATTTATTAGAAAATGTTGAAGTTCTAGTTCTGTGAAACAAATTGTTCTATATTCTGAATTGATTTGAAATAGGGATTGAAAGTGATTGAGTGTGAAGCATATTGAGTATCTAACCATTCTCTATATGTTTCTTAGATTTATTAGAAGAGTTTGAAAGTGATTGTTGTGAGTTGAAATTTTGTGTGCAATTTTTGCAATTGATTTGAACAAGCTTTAGTGAAAGCTTATGAGCATATTTGAGGAAGTTTTAGAGGGGACTTAAGGATAGAATTGAGAAAGCTTTTGTGAAATCTTAAGGATAGATTTGTGTGAGATTTTGTTGAAGCTTACAATATGATTGAACAGAGTTAAGGTAAGTCTTTGAGAATACTTGTTGAGCATATTGGACAAGTTCTAGTGAGGACTTGTTGAGCAGATTGGACAAGTTCTAGTGAGGACTTGTTGAGCATATTGGACAAGTTCTAGTGAGGACTTGTTGAGAATATTGGACAAGTTCTAGTGAGGACTTGTAGAGCAGATTAGACAAATTCTAGTAAGGACTTATTGAGCAGATTGGAAAATTTCTAGTGAGGACTTGTTGAGTATATTGGACAAATTCTAGTGGACTTATTGAGAAAATTGGACAATTTATAGTGATGAATTGTTGAGAAAATTGAGCGTATTTGATAATACTTGTTGAGAAAACATGGACAAGTTCTAGTGAGAACTTGTTGAGAATATTGGACAAGTTCTAGTGAGGACTTGTTGATAATATTGGACAAGTTCTAGTGAGGACTTTTTGAGAATATTGGAGAAGTTATAGTGAGGACTTGTTGAGTTTTTTGGACAAGTTCTAGTGAGAACTTATTGGATATATTTGAGACACATCTTTATGAATACTTGAGATTTGAGTTGAATAATTTATTTGTTCAAATATTGAGTTAAGGTTTGATGTAGATCTAGCAGAGGTGATTTGCGATTATTCAAGCTTTGTGGTAAATCTTGAAGAAAAATTGAGGATAGATTTTGATGTAGATCTAAATATAGCTTTTTATCATACTAGAGATCAATATTGAGCAATTTTGTGCTAGAACAAAGGACTGAGTTTAGTGCAAAACAAGATAGATATTGAGTAGATTTGTACTAGACTAAAGGATTGTATTTAGTATAGATTTGAGATAGAGATTGAGAAGAGTTTTGAAGGTGGCATATTAGAGGATAGTAATATCCAATGGATAGATATCCATTAGCTAGGGTAGAGAGGACAAAGGTATTTAGTGGAGAGAGATCCACAACCCGGAGTAGTGGAGGTAGTAGTATTCTAGAGGATCACCAATCAGAGCAGAGGAGGAGTTCTACTATGGATAGAGATCTATGAACCAATAGAGGATATTGGTATCTCTTGTGGATAGAGATTCATGAACTTGATTAGGGAATTGGTGTCTCCTTTGGATAGAGATCCATAAAAATTGTAATAAAAAAATATTTTCCCAATACATTTATTAAGAAAATTTTAGTGAAATATTTTTTCCATGGAGTAGCCCACATTGGGTGAACCATGTTAAATTGGTGTCTCTATTGTGTATGGTGATTTGTGTATTACTTTGATTACTATTGTTGACATTACATTGATATTATTGTTCAAGTAAAGAAAAATAAATAGTGGTATTATATTGTTCACCCCCCCTCTTAGTAAAAGCTTGTGTTCTTCATTTTGCCACCATTTCCACTAGGATATGGTTCAAAATACTTCTAGGGATGTTGTCATCAAATTCGGTAATCTAACTCATAGAAATTGATGGATTTTGGAATATATTTATGTATTTGGGGATGTATTGGAAACTCCTTTGATTAATGAAGATTCCAAAGGCAAATACATGGGTAAAATGGGAGAGTGAATATCGAAAACACTTCATGGTGAAATCTCGCAAAGACCTATCTCTAATTTTTTTTGAAAGAGTTCAATTTATAGCCCAATAGGGCTATATGTTCAAAGGTAAAAGTTTGGGCATGCAAGGTAGGTTCAGCCACTTGTCAAAACCATTTCCATGCATTGGGTGGAAGAGACCTCCAATTAGGGACTCCAATTTGTAGGTTGTAATGGCTTTGGAAGGCCCTCTATCTATCATAAGTAATTAGGTAGGATAAATAATATAATTTATTTACCACTTGTCCAATAATTACCTTTTTTATGAGCCTAGGCCATGGCTATCCCACCTAGGGACAATTATAAGTGGTCATCCCTAGGTGGGACAGCCATGAACTATGGTCATCTTAGGGTTAGACGACCATGACTACATGACCCAAAACTTCCAAAAAGTGGGTTAAAACATTTCAAAAGTGGTTAGGACCACTAATTAACCCATGAGGATTTATAAAGGGGACCATATGATCTTGATAAAAGTGGCATCATCGTAGTCTAATCAGATTGATGTGATTTTAGTATCTACATCTGTAACATTAGTAGGTTCTAGCCAATCAATTATTGCTTTGATTTTCTTGGGGTCTACTGCAATTCCTTTAGTAGAGACAATATGACCAAGATATTGCACTTGTGGAGTATAAAAGTCACACTTGTTTAATTTTCCATATAATTTATTTTTTATAAGAATCTCAAGCACTATTCTCACATGCTGATCATTATTTTCCTTGCTTCTAGATTAAACCAAAATGTCATACAAGAATATGAGTACAAACTTATCCAACTGCTCTCTAAAAATACTATTCATGAGGTTCATGAAAATTATTGGGGCATTGGTTAGCCCAAAATATAAGATAGTAAATTCAATATTTCCATACCTTGTTCTAAATGCTATATTAGAAGTATCTTCCTCTCGAATCCTTAACTGATGATATCCAAATATCAAATCTATTTTAGACAAGATAGTTGCTCTTTTTAATTGATCAAATAAATCATTAATCCTTACTAATGAGTACCTATTTTTGATAGTAACCCTATTCAATATTTTATAGTCTATGCACATCCTTAAGGTATTGTATTTATTTTTAACAAACAAGATAGGATCTCCCTAGGGCGACCCACTAGGTTTAATTAACCATTTTTCAAGAAAATATTGAAGTTGTATTTTGAGCTCTTGAAGATCTATAGGTTTCATTCTATATGGTGACCTTGCAATTGGTGCTATACCAGGTAAAAACTCAATTAAGAAATCAAATTCCCTTTGAGGATGTAACCTTGAAAGATCCTCAAGGAATACATATTTGAATGCACCAAACACTAGGTATTTTCAAAAGAGGTCATATTTATTTTTAGACTCTTATTTCCTATTTAACTTAACTATGAATATCATACACTTCTTCCTAATAATATTTTTGATCTACATTATAGTCAATAGATGTGATTTAAATTCCCTTCGCCCACAACTAACTCTAATACTTTGACTAGATTCATCCAAAAATTCCACCCATATCTCTTCAAATTTTAAAAGAGCCTTATGTGCTTTTAACCAATCAACTCCTAAAATACTATCAAATACATGCAAAGGTGCCACATATGGATTCCAATTGATATTTCCTTGAGATACAAAAATTTGGGGGTCAAAGAGACATTGGTTAACATGGTGGGTTTTCCATGATCCATACTCTATATTCCAACCATTGGCCAAGAATCTAGGTCTAACAGGTGAATCCCTGACTAATCAAGATGAGATAAAACTATATGTTTAACCACTATCAACTAAAATTTGCAAATTTAATTCAAAAAATTTACCATTCAATAAGAAAGAAGCAATTTGACCATTGTGTTTAGAACTACCTGTGGTCACATAAATTCTATAACTAGCATCTTCTTGGTCTTTTGATGGTAGATTAGCTTTGAGGGCACATTTATTGGTATAATGAGATCCTTTACATACATAGCATACATTTGGTGGATCTTTATTTCCTCTAGTGTTGTTCTCATTTATATTCATAGATGTAGTTTCCCTATGCCTTCCTTGATCTGCTAGTTTCTAGTCCTATATTTTGGAAAACTCTTTAACATCCTTCTTGAATCTACCACCTTGGTAATTAGGTTTATTTTTGCCACCTTGCTTATTCTTATATCCACCTTTTGTTTTCTTTTATTTTTCTTATTCCTTCATAAATCCAACACTTTTATGCTTCTTGAGATCATATTTATCCTTTTTAGATAGCTTTCGGTAATTAAAATATGTTTTTCTCATTTCCTGATTAGCTTCCTCTTTTCTTTCTAGATTAAAAGCAATAGGAAAATTGATGGTATTTTGAATATTTACCACCATCATGATTCAAAAATGTAATATTTAATTTAATATTTGAGTTTTCATTTCTTCATTGCATATTTTAGCAGTTTTATAAAATTTTGGTGGTAATCTCATACTATTAGATTTTCCTATCGTAAATTTGAGAATTCTCTAAATTTCTCTACATAATATTAACTTGTCTGTTGGAATATGTAATGCAAAATTGTGTAAATTATTCTTAGACTAAAATATAAAGTCTAAATAATAATATTTGAATTAGAAAATAATTATATTTTATGTAAAAATATTCCCACCTAATTAATAAATAAAATAAGGGTGCTAGGAATATTTAATTTGTGGGAAAACGTTATTTCCCCTTTTCTAGAAAATATTAGAAAGTAACTAATCACTTTATAATATTTGACAGATGCCACTTGTCACACATCTCAATATTAGATTGTGATAAGTGATGAGCACCAGAAATGCTCATATTTTGTACATATTTTTGCGATCAATATGTAGCTGTATAATAAGGATTGTGTACTTTTATAAATGATTATATAGATATTTGATATAATTATGCGTGTTATATAATTTGTGTGCTTTTAGTATGTTTTGTGGAATTGCAGTTGATTTAGTTAGATTTGGAACGGTCGAGGTCCTTTTGATGGACCTGGCACTTTATTTCATCGAGGGTCAATGAATAGAACATAGGTGCCTCCCTGCAACCAGAAGGCGCCAAGGGAATGAGTGCCTCCCTGCAGTCGGAAGGTGGCAGGTGCCAACTGAATATGAGCGCCTCCTTGTAGTCGGAAGGTGCTACCTGAATGTGAGTGCCTCCCTGTAGTCGGAAGGTGCTACCTAAATGTGAGCACCTCCCTGTAGTCAGAAGGTGCCAACTAAATGCAAGCGCCTCCCTACAGTCGAAATGTGCCACCTGAATACGAGTGCCTCTGTATAGTCAGAAGGTGCCAACTGAATGCAAGCGCTTTCCTATAGCCAAAAGGTGCCAAACCAAAGATGAGCGCCTCTCTACAGTCAAAAGTCACCAACTGAATACCAGTGCCTCCTTGTAGTCAAAAGGCACCAATTGAATGCAAGAGCCTCCCTACAGTCGAAAGGTGCCAATAGAAGGCAAGTGCCTCCCCACAGTCGGAAGGCACTAATAGAAGGCAAGCACCTCCCTACAACCAAAAGGCACCGTGATAACAAGGTACCTTCCTCATAAGGAAGGCACCATTGATTCTTTGCCCGTTGACCAGATTTGAATGATGTGGATGACAGTGACTGGTGCAGTTCCAGCTCTATGTCATGCAAAGCTAGATTGGAGATAGCACCAATGTATCAAAATGTCTTACTGATGCTAGGCAAAGCACGAACCGAAATGAACATTCTACCATCAAAACAGAATGCTAGACGTCGATTGCATTTGCTAGACTGTTCTAATTTAGTCTGGGAAGAATCGACTGTTGTAACCACTTCTGTAATATAAGTTCTATGGGTGTGTTATATAAACACACGCAGATCGTTCTGAAAGCTATAGAGAGATATATAGAAATAATTAATAAAGATCCATTAAGAGTTACAAAAGATAGATTGTAATATGTTGATAAATATATTATAGTTCCAGAATTTCTAAAGTGCATGTTCGATCGGGAAGAAGCTGTTGGAGCTTGGGCCCACTCCAAGCCAGTATTTCTTCCCCATTTACTTCTTGTTTATTTATTTTAATTAGTTTATTGCTTTCATAGGAATGTTCATTGGTTTGCTAGTTCCAGTATTTGTAGTAGATTTATTTTCAGGAATGTGTATATAATTTATTTTTGTAGATTTAATTTTGTTCTTCTTACGTAATTTATTGAGGAGTGTGAGAATGATTGACAACCATTTCAAGAACACCCCCCAAAATTTAGGATTAGCAGATTCACCTCTAGTGGTATTGTAGTAACCTAATTTTGACTCTTCACAAGTTTACAAAGCTCCTTGGGTTGATAATTAAATGCACGGGCATGTGACAAAAATAGGAAACCATTCACCTTGTTTGGCCTGCAACATTTTGGCATTGTTGTCGAGGAAGCATCTTAATTAGATTACTTACAATACCCTGAAACCTTCCATCTGACCTTGTATGAGTTCTTCGAGAAGAAGAGGACCTGACAGTAACTTTATAAGAACTAATCCATCAGGACCTGAGTCATCCGAGCATTTTGGATTTGAGTTAGACTCGCCTAACCTACCAGTAGTCCATTGGAGTGAGGAACCGCACTTTGTGCAAAGTTTCGCCTCATCCCATAAACAAGGGAATGAAAGAATCATCATAAATCACCTATTTAATAAGACTCCTCTAGAGGAAGCCCTATTGTGGAAGGCTATGGAGGATCAGACGATCTTGCCAGACAACCTGAGAGCATTGACTCAAATTTTTTTAAAAGATCGAAAGGCCATAAACGCTGCATTAGAAACAACATTTCCTAAAAAAATGGTAGATAACGATGAAGTCTCATTTGGATTTAGTTTCCCAATAGAGGATGGAGTAGGAGATACCAAAATGAAAAACATATCCCCTGCTCACCTTTCGTCCTTTAGATGACACCCGACTAAGGACCCTAACCTATTTTTATTCAAGTTTGATGTTTTGTGTAGGTCTGTGGATTACAAATCAAACACACAGAAGTTGAAATTATTTCCTTCTACATTAGACGATGCAGCTCTGCGATGGTTCATCGATCTGGGAGACAAACACATCACCACCTGGGACCAGATGAAGAAGCTCTTTCTAGAGCAATATCAAGATTTTAGGAGAGCAAGAGACTCTAGGGAGGAGGTCCTGAGCATGACACAAAGAGAATATGAGTCTCTCGAGGAGTATTCGGAGAGATTTAGCTTTAATCTTTAATGGTCCCCTCACTCGAAGCTATCTAATAAGTCCCTCAAAAGCATCTTCTTGAGGGGACTTACAAATGAGTCACTGGAGGCTCTCAACATGATCTCTGGAGGTGATGTCTGATAAGTCCATCAAAAGCATCTTCTTGAGGGAACTACTCGAGAAGGTGAGGCAAAATCATCGCCAGGACCATGAAGGTGACTGCTTCAGTCACCAAAATAGAAATAGGCAACATGCTGGAGGATTTGAAGAGCGAAATGCTCTCATCTCTAGCACTGCAGATGGATACGCTACTGTTAGAAAAGAAGAAACAAGAAAATGATGCAACATTAGCCTATTTATACCCAAAATGCAGAGGAATGCATGCAAATAATGCATGTCCAAAAAACAAGGTCAGAGTATGCGCATTTTGTAGGTTGAATCATAAAACTCGATTGTGCCCACAACTGCCCAGTAACCAAGAAGCGACTGAGAGCACGGAGGCCTACTTCATAGGCAATAGGAAGAGTTGGCCATAGCCCCCTATGGGGAATATACCAACCGGAATGCCATCATATGGGGGAGGGTCATACTTGCACCAAGGACCCCCTCAACCACCTAATATGGGGTGGTGGGGACCATCACCCTGGATTAACACACCCCCAATAGCATTTTCAAATCAACAGCCATGGATCCCATATCCATATCCTGGGAAGCAATGGAGAGCCACAATGCATGGAATCAGACTCCACAAAGTGTAGCACCTGCTCACATCCAACAGAACTTACTAGCATTTCTAGCAGCGAGACCTATGTAGCTACCAGCACAACCGACAACAAACCCGAATAGCAGAGTAAATCAATCGGCATACAACGTAGAAGGTGAGATGTATCATATGTACAATATTCAGCTTAGATCAGGTAAGCAGCTAGGAGTAGAGATGCCACCTCTGGTAGAAGAGGAGGAAGAAATAATAGAGACACCTCCACTAGTAGAAGAGGAGGAAGAAATAGAGGAGACACCTCTGGGAGAAGGAGGAAAAGCACTTGAGAGAGTGGAGGCTCCATTTCCTAGCTGGCTATAGGAACAAAGAAAACCAACACAGCCAAAATTTGACATCTTGTCGAGCTTGAAGAATCTCACGATGATAATCCCATTATTTCAAGTAATTCGAGATGTCCCCATTTACACCAAGGCAATTAGAGAAATGTGTCTAAGGAGACCGAGATGAAAAGCTACCCAGACTATCAACGTCATGGTAAACTGGCAGATCTAATGATGGGTAGAACATGTCATTTGAAGTATGCAGATCCAGGCAGCCCAGTGCTGACCGTAAAAATTGGAGGACATTCCTTGTCCAAAACATTGGTTGACCTCGGGGCTGCCATCAATGTGATGCCTCAAGAGACCATGCAGAGGCTATAGCTCACGAACCTGAAGCCAACCACGATAGTGCTACAGTTAGTCGATCGATCAACCATGTCGTCAAAAGGGATGTTGGAAGATGTGATCATAATAGTTAGTGCATGGGAATATCCAACTGATTTTTTAGTCTTGCAAACAAAGACTAGGCTAGGCGATTACCTGCTCATTTTGGGGATGCCATGGTTGGCAACAACTGATGCTTACATCAGCTACAGGGATGGGCTAATGACCATATCCAATGGGCAAAACATCAAAAGGCTAACCATTTCACCGCCAGCTCAGTCTATGGACTCGGTAGAAGAACCCAGGATCATCGAGCATGGAACTACGAAGTTGTCCATAATCCAGCCGGTGATGACCTTGGAGGAGGTGGCAGAAGAGGAAGAGGATGGTGTTATCATGGAGTTTCTCCATGGAGAATCATCCACCCCCACACCTGGATCACTGTTGATTGGCACCCAAGATCAGCACATCTGACAAATACACGTTGGGCTAGGGAGGATGTTAAATGTCAACAGTAGGCTAACGCACACATAGCTAGAAAATTTGGAAGAGCTTCTAGTAAAACACTAGCAAGAATTTGCATGGGACTACGTAGATATGCATGACATCAACCTGAAAATATCTACCCATCGGATTTATTTAGATGACCAGACAACTCCTAGTCGATAGCCATAGAGAAGGATGAACCCAACAA
Source organism: Wollemia nobilis (assembly GCA_028583015.1). NCBI lineage: Eukaryota > Viridiplantae > Streptophyta > Pinopsida > Araucariales > Araucariaceae > Wollemia > Wollemia nobilis. The sequence goes on along the minus strand of JAQPPZ010000615.1, from coordinate 7,916 downwards.
TGAAAGACATTGTCAGAGAAGAACTGCACAAAATTTTGGCTACCGAATTCATATATCCGATTTTTGACAGTGAGTGGGTATCACCATTAGTGGTGGTCCCAAAAAAGAACAAGAAATGGCAGATCTGCATGGACTATTGGGAGTTGAACAAGACGACTAAGAAAGACCACTTCCAACTCCCAGATCGCAGAAATGGCAGATCTGCATGGACTATTGGGAGTTGATCAGGTCTTGGAAACACTCTCAGGAAGAAAATACTTCTTCTTTCTGGATGGATTCAGTGGTTACAACCAGATCCAGATAGAGTAAGAAGATCAAGATAAAAAAACGTTCACCTATCCATGGGGAATGTTTGCCTATAAGGTATTGCCTTTTGGACTGTGCAATGCACCGACCACCTTTCAAAGGGCGGTGCTTAGCATATTCTATGATATGATAGGATACGGGGTGGAAGTATACATGGATGACTTCACCGCCTATGGAGAAACCTTTGAGGATGCAATGACAAATTTGGAAAGAGTGCTCAATAGGAGCAAGGAAAATCATTTGTCCCTAAGTAATGAAAAATGTTTTATGATGATGCAGGAAGGCATCGTGTTGGGACACCACCTCTCTGCGAAAGGAATAAAAGTAGACAAGAGGAAGATCGAGGTCATCAGAGACCTACCTAGCCCCAGAACACAGAAGGAGGTAAGAAGTTTTCTTGGATCAACCGGGTACTACCAGTGATTTATCGCCAAATTTAGTAAGATTGCCAAACCACTGCACACCCTACTTTCTAAGGACGTAGAGTTCAATTGGATAGGAGATTGTGAAGAAGCGTTCCAATTGCTAAAAGAAAAATTGATATCTACATCGGTCTTGAGAGGACCGAATTGGGCCATACCGTTCCATATTTACTACGATGCATCTAACGGTGTGATCGGAGCAGTCCTCGGGTAGAAAGACGACGAAGAATTTTACGCCATCTATTATGTCTGTAAAAACTTGGCGGGAGTAGAGCTCAACTATACAGTGATAGAAAAAAATTCCTCGTAGTTGTCCATGCAATAAAAAAATTCTGCCACTATATAATGGGATACAAGGTCTTCGTCCATACAGACCATGCAACTATCAGGTATCTGATGAACAAGCCGGCCATTGGTGGCAAAATTATTAGATGGTTGTTGCTATTGCAGGAATTTGACATCACTATAGTCGATAAATCGAGCAAGGACAACGTCGTGGCAGATTTTCTATCTAGATTGATACCAGCAGATCATCAAGCAGTGGAAGATCAGTTTCTGAACAAACATCTATTTGGTATTAGTGAAAAAACTCCATGGTATGCAGACATAGCCAATTACTTGGCCACCAGAAGGACCTCACCTGCTATCTCCTATCGAGAAAAGCAGGCGGTCATAGAAAAGAGCGCATCATTCCTTTGGATGGATGGTCTCCTATTTAAAATTGGATGCGACCAAATTATAAGAAGATGCATAGCAAAAAAGAAGTTTTTAGAAGTTCTCAAGGCATGTCATGATGAGCCATGCGAAGGAAACTTTGCAGGGAAATGAACTGCCTAAAAAATCCTGCAGGCTGGGTATTTTTTGCCCACTCTGCTCAAGGACGCGGCAGCATATACCAGCAAGTGTGACGAGTTCCAGAGGATGGGTAGACCAACCCATCGAGATGAAATGCCCCTACAGCCCCAGGTACACCTGGAACCTTTCGATAAATGGGGCATGGACTTTGTGGGACCATTTAATCCACCTTTGATGGGAAGGAGGTTTATTCTGGTCTACACGAATTATGTCACCAAATGGGTGGAAGTGTAGGCATTAAGGGACTCAAAGGAAATAACGGTCGCCAATTTCTTATTTGCCCATATTTTCACATGATTTGGGGTTCCTCGAGAGATAACAACAGACCAAGGGCCCCAATTCACCTCCAAATTGATTGAGGAGCTGATGGAGTAGCATAGATTTTGGCATAATAAAACCATGCGCTACCATCTACAAGCGAATAGGCAAGTAGAGGTGACAAACAGGGAGATAGAAAACATCCTGACCAAAATCGTGCAGCAACACAAGAAATATTGGGCCACACGGTTGTTGGAGGCAGTTTGGGCATACAACACCACATGGAAATCCACCACAGGATGCACACCTTTCCAACTGGTCTATGGGAAAAATGCGATGATGCCCATCGAATTCAAAATCAAAACTCTGAGGACGGCTTCAGAATTAAATTTGAGCTTGGACGAAGCTAAAAAATAGAGGATTCGCCAGCTAGATCAGCTGGAAGAAATTCGACTGGATGCTTTGCAGAGGACAAAGATTATACAAAAGCAGAGAAAGAAGTGGCATGATAACCACATCAAGCTAAAGAAGTTCTAGGTAGGGGAATGGGTACTGTTGTATGATTCTCGGTTCCAGGAAAGGAAGGGCAAACTTATGTAGAGGTGGATGGGGCCGTATGAAGTGGCAGAGCTCATTAAGAATTGGGCGGTGCATGTTAAGACAATTGACGATAGCAACACCATGTTCACATTCAATGGTCATCGACTACGCGCCTATAATACATCTGAAATGTTACAAGTGGAATCCAGAGTAGGCATGGGGGAGACCCCATCTTCCTAGATCTAGACCGAACTCTCACAGGTGAAATGGTGGGCACAAAAGTGCTCACCCAAATTTTTTAGTTAATATAGTTTTTTTTGTAATGTGTGTTTTTTTTGCAGGGACGACGCCCGCATGCAATCTGTAGGCATCCTAATCCAGGGCCTAACAGGCATGGAACACGTCTAACTACATTTATTTTCTTTTTATTTTTTGGTTTCTTTTTGTAGGTGGAGGACCTGATAGCACGAGGGATAGGTATCTGGGAAACCAGGCCTAATTCGGCTCATCATTCCGACACCGGCTCATAGGTAGAATCTGGGAAATATGAAAAATTGGGAAGGCTTGATCACCCTTTTTCCAGTCAAATCACCATCTAGAAGATGGCACCTTACTACATCCAGAAGGTGCCAAGTCCATAATAAGGTGCCTTACTACACCCGAAAGGCGACCATCCAGAAGAATGCGCCTTACTACATCTAGAAGGTGCCAAGTCCGCAATAATGCGCCTTACTACACCCGAAAGGTGCCCATACAAAATAAGGTGCCTTACTGCATCCAAAAGGCGCCAAACCCACAAGAAGGTGCCTTACTACACCCGAAAGGTGCCCATCTAGAAGAAGGTGCCTTACTGCATCCAGAAGGCACCAAGTTCACAAGAAGGCGCCTTACCACACCCGAAAGATGCCCATCCAGAAGAAGGCACCTTACTACATCTGAAAGGCACCAAAATGGAAGACAACGCCTTCCATCTATGCAGAGGTTCTAAAAAAAAAATAATAATAATAATAATAATATGTAGGCACCTTCCGTGGCAGGAAGGCACCAAATCTAAAAAAAAAAAAAAAAGATAGAGAGAAAGCCAACTGAATACGCCTTTCGACATCAGGAAGGTGCATTCATCCAGTCGAGATGCCTTCCAACATCAGGGAGGCACATTCATCAAGACGAACGCCTTCCAACATCAGGAAGGCACAAACTAGAAGGAGGTGCCTCCCACATTGGGAAGACGCATGCAAGCAAAAGCACCTCCTAGCCAATCAGAGGCACCTTGTAGCACTAGAAGATGCATTCGTTCGATGAAGAGCACCGACAATGTTGGAAAGGCACTACAAGGGCACCATCCACATGGGGAAGGTACCAAAGAATGCCTTTCGTGTGCAACATTTACATCTACTGGATGCCTTGAGTGGAATGAAGCATCGCATGAATAAGCGACATCAAATGACCATACCCCCCCCTCATGTCACAAGTCAACAAATCAGCGGCTACCACGGCAACTAGAATGCCAAATCAAGTACGCGCATACTAAATCAAATCATTTATATAATTATTTATAAATACGTAGTACCAAAAAAAAATACCATCGTCATCAAGATCATATTCCCCAATAGCCGGAATCACATGCTAATGATAGGGCGTCTTCCATAACTACTAGGGTTAGGCGTCTTTTCTATAAGAAGGCGCCTTCCGAAAGAAGGAAGGATAGAAAAAAAAATACAGCACCAGAAGGCACCATGGGAAGAAGGTCCAAGAACCACACGATCAAGAAGAATGAACCCAGTGATACTGATGGGATCAGAGGGGCAGTGAAGACCCAATTCGAAGTTGAGGGGTGGCTCGAATACTGCACCCTAGTCAGTCAGGGCCAAGACGTGGAGGTAGCTAGAGAATTCACCACCTCTTTGAGGGGCGATGCGGCCCAGGTATGAGGGGTGGAAATTCTAGTCACCCCTGAGTTCATCTCATAGGTGACTGGATTGACTCTCACAGAGGAATGTACATACAAGGGTGAAGTGTTAAAACTATACATCAAAATACTGCTACCAAGAGGAAGTGTGTAGATATACAGGGAGGGGTTACTCAAAAATAGTCTCCCCATGAATATGCAAAATATGTTTGAGCAGATTGCTCGATTCTTCACATGCACAGGGAAGTATACCCATCTGAACATTAATCGTGTGCACTTCCTCAATCACCTAGTGCATGGGAGGAAATTAAATATACCTTTCTACCTGACGACTACTCTGAAAGATGAAGTAGCTCGATACCAGAAGGGGGCACCATCTGCCTTAGCCCACCATGGGCTGATATCAGCATTGGTCTGCCACACAGAAGCACAAAGATAGAATTGTGATGGGCACCATCCGCATTAGCCCACCATGAGCAACACAATACGGTTGTCGAATTAGGGCAAGACGAAGCATCCCCTGCAAAGGAGATAACAAACATCAGGCAATTGGCGTCGCCCTATTTTATAGGAAGGGCAGAGCTGTCACCGGTGCCTGAAGACATAGATAATAAAGGGCATTCCCCAGTTCCCGAGTATGAGGAGGAAGGAGCGCCACTTGCTGGTGGTGAGGACAAACCAATCCCTAGGAGGAAACATCTATGGTGATTCCTCTCGATAGAGGAAGGATAGAGTGATCTGGAGATAGATGTTGCCACACAAACTCTCTGATAATTAACGAACCAGAGCCCATGAAATGAAGGAACTTTTGGGAGTAACGACCAAATCGATGGGGCCTTGGAGGAGGTGCTCGAATGGCAAACTGATTGCCATATGGCACAGTAGACTCTAGAAGATTGCCAGAACCAACATAAAATGGAATTGGAGGAAAGGGATAGACGAATTGCTCAACTCAAGCAGTTGGTTCGATAGTTGTAGGAGGAAAATCAAATGCTCCAGGATAGAGGAATAACAATATAGGAGGCAGCAACTTAGACTGATTGGTAGAAGAAGTACCAACGAACTCTCCCACATCCATCGAACGAGTATTCTCTTTGGGGGAGATTCGATCGGATGCCCGACAGAGTAGCCCGGAGGCAGGGAAGGATTCCTCTATTTTTAGGGGTGAAAAGGAAAGAAGTCCTATGATGCCCCTTGTCATTGTCCTTAGTGACACAGAGCAGGATGAAGGTCTCCAGTAACAAATAAGACCAAAGGATAAGGAGGACCTCCCTAGGCCTGAAGAAGGAGAAGAGCCTGAGGGGTTGACACCAGGTAGATAGGAGAACGAAGGATCACCCCCGAAGAAAGAAGAGACCCCGGTCCAAGCTGCCACATTTTTTGTAGAGGCCAAGGCAAAGAGGCCCAGGACGGCTCAACATAAGGCAAAAGTGACCTTCGCCGAGTCAGAGGAGGATGAATGGGACATGCAACCATTCGTCGAAAGGCAAAAATATTCTGAGTAGCTATGCAACAAAATGAAAGTAGCCAAGGAGGCCAGGAAGGCATCCTCGAGGGTAAAATGAGATTTTAGCATCTGCATCAATCCAGCAGAAGATAGCCAGTTTTGGGACATCTATGGTTCATCCCGAGGGCAGCATTCCATGATGAGGAAGTACTTGGAATGGTGGGGAGTATATGTCCCACAATTGGAGGCCACTATGGTTGCAAAAGAAAATGTAGGGCTTACCCCTGAAGCAATCAAATTATACAAGGCCCAAGTAGTGCCTTCCAGAGGGGATAACTCAGATATCCCTCTGGCAGTGGTCAGACCTCTAGATGCCGACCTCTGGCAAGCTGTCGAAGCTGCATTTCAATCGATAGGAATAACGCTGGCTAGACCACCACCAGTAGCGGCCAGAACAAGAAGGGGACAATTGACAGTCGCAGTTTCCCATAGGCAAAGGTGAACCACACCTTCAAATGTCGGCATGAAAAGATAGACTCGGGCCACAGGGGCAGCAGAATCCTCCAAGAGATGGCAACGATGAAAATTCAGATTGCTACCTGCAGCTTGGATGCCACGAGGGCATGGCATATGTTAGGCATGGGGGGATGATGAGCACCATAAATGCTCATATTTTGTACATATTTTTGTGATCAATATGCGGCTGTATAATAAGGATTGGATACTTTTATAAATGATTATATAGATATTTTATATAATTATGCGTGTTATCTAATTTGTGTGCTTTTAGTATGTTTTATGGAATTGCAATTGATTTAGTTAGATTTGGAACGGTCGAGATCCTTTTGATGGACCTGGCACTTTATTTCATCGGGGGTCAACGAATATAACATAGGCGCCTCCCTACAACCAGAATGCTCCAAGGGAATGAGTGCCTCCCTACAGTTAGAAGGTTCCAACTGAATACAAGCGCCTCCCTATAGTCAGAAGGCCCTACCTGAATGCGAGCACCTCCCTGTAGTCGAAATGCGCCAACTGAATGCAAGTGCCTCCCTGTAGTCGGAAGGCACCACCTGAATGCGAGTGCCTCCTACAGTCGAAAGGTTCCAACTGAATGCAAGCACTTCCTTGTATTTGGAAGGCACCAAACCAAAGATGAGCACCTCCCTGCAATCAGAAGGCAGCAACTGAATACCAGCGCCTCCCTATAGTCGAAAGGCATCAATTGAATGCAAGTGCCTCCCTGCAGTCGAAAGGTGCTAATAGAAGGTAAGAACCTCCCCACAGTCGGAAGGCACTAATAGAAGGCAAGTGCATCCCTACAACTAGAAGGTGCTGCGATAACAAGGTACCTTCCTCATAAGGAAGGCACCACTAATTCTTTGCTCGTTGACTAGATTTGAACGACGTGGATGACAATGACTATTGTAGTTCTAGCTCTGCGTCAGAGCTAAATTGGAGATAGCACCAATGTATAAAAATGTCTTACTGATGCCAAGCAAAGCATGAATTGAAATGAACATGCTGCCATCAAAACAAAATGCTAGACGTCGATTGCATTCTCCTGACTGTTCTAATTTAGTCTGGGAAGAATCGACTGTTGTAACCACTTCTGTAACAGAAGTTCTATGGGTGTGTTATATAAACACACATAGATCGTTCTGAAAGATATAGAGAGATATATAGAAATAATTAATAAAGATCCATTTAGAGTTACAGAAGATAGATTATAATACGTTGATAAATATATTACAGTTCCAGAAGTTCTAAAGCGCGTGTTCGATCGGGAAGAAGCTGTTGGAGCCTGGGCCCACTCCAAGCCAGTATTTCTTCCCAATTTCCTTCTTGTTTATTTATTTTAATTAGTTTATTGCTTTCATAGGAATGTTCATTGGTTTGCTAGTTCCAGTATTTGCAGTAGATTTATTTTCAAGAATGTGTATATAATTTATTTTTTGTAGATTTAATTCTATTCTTCTTACGTAATTTATTGAGGAGTGCAAGAATTATTGACAACCATTTCAAGAACACCCCCCAAAATGTAGGATTAGCAGATTCACCTCTAGTGGTATTGTAGTAACCTAATTCCGACTCTTTGCAAGTTTACGAAGCTCCCTGGGTTGATAATTAAATGCACGGGCATGTGACAAAAATAGGAAACCATTCACCTTGTTTGGCC